>REGO01000185.1:1618420-1665972 GCA_010120015.1 Rhombomys opimus | reverse complement strand
TCCCTTGTTTTTCTAACTCATAATTTAGATTTATCTTTTGAACTCCGTTTTTATATTTGTAATTATGTGTAGGCATGGATCTGCATGGGGGTATACTTGAGGCCAGAGGTACGAGATTTCTTGAGGTTAAAATTGGAATCCAGATGAACTTTTCAATATAATTGCTGGAAAGTAAATTAGGTTACTTGCAAGAATAGTGCATTCTCTTAACCACTGAGCTGTCTTTCAAACCTCACTCATTATATTTAATGTTACCACACAATCAAGATTTTCAATCTTTGTCCCTTTCCCTGCTGCTTAGTTTTTTGTCAACTTGACACAAACCTTGACATATGGGAACAGGAAATCTGAGATGAGGAAATGCCTTCATCCAATTAGCCTGTGTGCATATCTGGGGCCATTTTCTTGAGTGCTAATTGATAGAATAAGGTCCAATCCACTGTGGATAGTGGCATTCCTGGCTAGGTCAGTGGGCTTGGGCTATCTAAGAAAAATAATGGCTGACCAAGTCTGGTGTGCCAGTAAAAAGTTTTTGTCGGTTTTGCTTCAGTTCCTGACTGCACATTCCTGCCTACAGGAGGAACATTCTCTGGAGTATTTTTTTTTTTAATACTAATTACTTTTGGATCAGGAAGTGCATCACCAAAGTTATTTATTTTTTTTCTGTATCTATCATGTCATCATGTGATTTCTATTTATGTGATGTTTTATATAAGGAACCAACTTTGCAACACGGAAGGATTCCATCTTGGTTGGGGTGAATGGTTTTTTTGTGATGTGTCAATGACTTTATTGCACAAGCATTTAGTTTATTCACTCATCTGTTGCTGGGCACCTACATCTTACAGACTGTAGGCTAGTGGGACTGGCAGTGTAGGTCATACACTGAGAAGATCATCAGACAGGGATGCAAAAGGAGAGGCCTGTGAGTTTTGTTTGTGTATTTATCACTTCCTTCCTCCAAATGTCAGGTAAAATTCACAGCTGAAGTTCCTCTTGGTAAAGAAGGAAATGAATGGCCCTCCCACTGCAGTAGGAAGACTTGTGGGGAGACCAGACCAGGGCAATGGTTTCCGAGCGAGGTCTTTTCTCTTCAGAATTGTGTACTGTCTGTCTTTCGGCTGTCTGCTGCAGCTTTGAAATAAAATGCAACTGAATTTGTGCTCATTTTTATGTGACTGAACATTTTCTCATTTTTTACCCACAGACTTATAGCAAAATCTCTATACCTTCATTATTTTTAAATTTCATAGTATATCCTGATAAGTATAAACTATGCTTCATTCATGTTGTATGCTGGGTGATGCCTCTAAATTTGGCAATCCATCTTTTTTCCAGTTCTGGGAAATACTTTAATAATTTATTAATTACTTCCTACCATCTGTTTTCTTCCCTGTCCATCTGGATTCCTATTATTGGGTTTTAGAAATTCAGGAGCCCACAGTTAAATGATTTGATATTTTCTCTTTTCTATATTATCTTTTATAGTCACTTGTTTATTTTCTATATGGTCTTCTTAATTTTATATATTTCTATTAAACATGAATTTAAATATATTTTTAAATAAATTTAAACAGCTCATCTATTTTTTCTGAAAGAATTTTATTGTTTGATTTCAGGTGTTAGCTGTGCCCTCATTTCTGTGAGTGTGAATCTATGTTACAGGGTTGTTTGTTTTATTTCTACGGTACTTGTGTTCACTGTTTAATCTCATTTTACATTGTTTACATGTTTCCTTTGACCTGATGGTTCATGCAAGGACTTTCTCAGATATTCAGTTCATATAGTCTTTCAGATCTTGATAAAGAGAGGACTCACTTTGTCCCGATAGTTCACATCTTCAAGCCAGTTCTCAGGAGGCTATGATAGGCTACAGTAGGGGCAAAACTATAGGATGACTACAAGTTCAAGGCTATCATGGGCTACATAGAAAAAGCCTACTTCTAAAAAAGGAAAATGAAAAAAGGTGGAAAGGCAAAATTAATGGCTTGGTATGTCAGAGCATTGGGTAAATAAATATCTTCAAGTGTAAGATTGACTGTGGATGACTAGTGAACACTCTTTAGTAAACTCCAAATATCATTTTCAAGAGAGCACTCAAATTAGCCCATGGGTCCTTAACATAAAACCTAATGCTATGATATGAAGTGTATTATGTGGTTCTGAAGGACAAGGCATTGAGATAGCGATTATCTTGGCCTTCTTATTTTTTTAACTTTTATTAGTTACACTTTATTCACTTTGTAACCCCCCATAAACCTCCCTCCCCCTTCTTCACGCATGCTCCTCTCCAAGTCCGCTGATAGGGGAGGTCCCCCTCTCCTTCCTTCTGATCTTAGTCTATCAGATCTCATCAGGAGTGGCTGCATTGTCATCTTCTGTGGCCTGGTAAGGCTGCTCCCCCCTCAGGGGGGGGGTGATCAAAGAGTAAGCCAATCAGTTTATGTCAGAGGCAGTCCCTCTTCCCATTACTATGTAACCCACTCGGACACTGAAATGCCCTGGGCTACATTTGTACAGGGATTCTAGGTTATCTCCATGCACGGTACTTGGTTGGTATATGAGTCTCTGGAAAGAATTCTGTGTTCACATTTTCTGGTTCTGTTGCTCTCCTTGTGGGGTTCCTGTCCTCTCCAGATCTTACTATTTCCTACTTCTTTCATAAGATTCCATGCACTCTGCCCAACAGTTGGCCATAAGTCTCAGCATCTGCTTTGATAGTCTGCAGGGCAGAGCCTTTCAGAGGCCCTCTGTGGCAGGTTCCTAACTTATTTCCTGTTTTCTTCTTCTTCTGATGACCATCCTCTTTGCCTTTTGGGATGGGGATTGAGCATTTTAGTCAGAGTCCTCCCTCTTGATTAGTGTCTTTAGATATATAAAATTTAGTAGGTTTATCCTATATTATATGTCTATATAAGTGAGTATATACCATGTGTGTCTTTCTGTTTCTGAGACAGCTCACTCAGGATGATCCTTTCCAGTTCACACCATTTACCTGCAAATTTCATGATTTCCTTGTTTTTTGTTGCTGAGTAATATTCCATTGTACAAGTTTACATTCCCACCAGCAGTGGAGGAGTGTTCCTCTTTCTCCATAACCTCTCCAGCATGTGTTGTCACTTGAGTTTTTGATCTTGGCCATTATGATGGGTACTGGCATAGAAACAGAATGGTGGTGGGTCAATGGAACCAAAGAGAAGACCCAGAAATAAAGGCACATACTATGGACACCTGATCTTTGACAAAGATGCCAAAACCATACAATGAAAAAAAGATAGCATCTTCAACAAATGGTACCAGTCTAACTGGATATCTACATGTAGAAAAATGCAAATAGATCCATACTTATCACCCTGCACAAAACTAAAGTCCAAGTGGATCAAAGACCTCAACATAAAACCAGACACATTAAATCGATTAGAAGAAAAAGTGGGGAAGACCCTAGAACTCATTGGTACAGGAGACAACTTCCTTGGCACAGGAGACAACTTCCTGAACAGAACACCAACAGCACAGGCTCCAAGAGCAACAATCAATAAATGGGACCTCATGAAACTGAAAAGCTTCGGTAAAGCAAAGGACACCGACATCAGAACAAAACGACAGCCTACAGATTGGGAAAGCATCTTCATCAACCCTATATCTGACAGAGGGCTAATATCCCTCCCAATCCCATCCTCCCACCCTCATATCCTCCCTGCCCCTTTCCAAGTCCACTGATAGGGGAGAACCTCCTCCCCTTCCATCTGATACTGGTTTATCAGGTGTCTTGAGTACTGGCTGCAAAGTCCTCCTCTGTGGCCTAGCAGGGCTCCTCCTCCCTGGGGGAGGGGGAGGAGGTCAAAGAGCCACCATTGATTTCATGTCAGACACAGTCCCTGTTCCCCTCATTAGGGTACCCACTTGGATACTGAGCCGCGGCTACATCTGAGCAGAGGCTCTAGGTTGTATCCATACATGGTGCTTGTTTGAAAAAACAGTTTCATAAAAGACCCCTGTGCCCAGATATATTTGGTCCTTGTGGGACTCCTGTACTCTCCAGGTCATATTAACCTCCCCCTTTTTGATTCCCTGTACTCTGCTGAAGGTTTGGTTATGAGTCTTAATATCTGCTTTGATACACTGCTAGGTAGAGTCTGTCAGTGGCCCTCTGTGGTAGGCTCCTGTCCTGTTACTTGTTTGCTCCTAAGTTTTCAAAGCACATAATAATGATCCTCTGAACCTCATTAGTGTCAGTAAAATATCTCCCTTTACAGCTCTAATTTTACTGCTTCAAGTCTTCTGTTTCTTTTGATTAGTTTGGCTAAGCGATTACAAATCATTGTTTTTTTATAACAGTGTATTTTAGTTCTAATTAAATGTATCTGGGGGCAGGTATATGCACATGAGTGCAGGTGCCCATAGAAGCCTCAAAAGGACTGAAATTTATTTTCAGGCCTTGCAGAATGTCACATTGTACTTCATGAAATACTGAGGCTTTTTAATGTATCAATAAAACAAAATCACGTGATTTCTAAGGATACACAAAAGTCTTGCATAGAAACCTTACAAAAGATGATGTTAGAAAGGCAAGTTAGCAAGTGCAGTTACTTCAGGCAACTTATATTATGAGGGTATTTAAAATTGATATTCACAGGTGTCCCCTACAGAAAAACAGAAAAGAAGAATAGAGAAACCTAACTATCACCATGCAGTCCTTCTGTCTGTCTGATGTAGACCATTCTTGAGTCCCAGCAAGGTCTGTATAGTGACAGCAGCAGGTGCTGAGCCCTAGAGATTGTCCCACATCTTGCACTGCTGTGTGAAGACAAAGATGCCCCTACGTATCCATGCCCGTGCGGTCTCCAGGCCTGTGATGTCTCCAGACATCACTTGCTTATGTCACAAAGAAAGACGGCTCTTGACTAAAGCAGCAGAACTATTCCACTCAGCGGCCTACTGAAAGGCTCTTGGTGTAGGCCTGTGGCTTCTGCTCTTTCCCATCACCTCACACTTCAGTTGTGTGTCATATTTTCTGTTAGCCTGGAGTGTTTTCAGCCACTTTCAGTTATAAGCATGGCACTACACCTGCCTTTTGTGTTTCTTATTTGACTTATAGTAATGTTTTGTTCTTTTCACCCTCTCTTTTACCATTTTCTAAGTCATCTTTGAAAAGAGCTGGGAAATGCTACCTAAGAGAGCTGAGAGGTAGAATGCCACCATTTAACAGCATGAAGTACCAGGAGAAACCCAAGAAAGGGACAGTGTCTACTTCCATCTGCAAACTCCTTCCCATGTGCAGGGAAGGATGACAGTAACTCATGTCTTTGCACCAAGCTTCTCTCTAAATGTTACCATGACTGACGAGTTTTCTTTGGGTTGCCCTTACCAACATCATTTAAAGAGGAAGTTCGATAACATAGGTTTATGACCAAGGGCCATTCATTGATATTCTCCTGTATTCTTGATATAAACCTATCATTTCACCCCACTCAAAACCGTGCTCCTGAGAATACCAGGGCAGTACCAATTCACACAGATGGTCCTGGGACTCCAGAGGCAGCTAGGGTGCCTTACATTTCCTGGATCTCAAAGAGTCAAGGACAACAGTCTATTGGTGCTGGAATAACAGATTCTAGAGAAATCATGGCTATTTGGCTGGACTCTACAGCAGGGACATCGCTATCCAGGAAACATCTTTTCCTTGGTGAACAGGGATTTCTTGTGGAACTCTTTGACACTCACTGCGGGAGATTTACCACTTTAATCTCACAGCATAGGTCAAATGTGTTTTCTACGACATGAGAAGTGTAATAAGGTGTTGTTCACTCTTGAGAAAACTAATAAAGCAATATATTCGAATTTCAGTTTAAGTGGAAAAATGCAAACTCACAGTGACATTATAGGCTGGAGCTATGAGAATAGATGTTTATTATTTGCAGAAATATAAAAGTATCTTACAAATTAACTATCCACTTACCATTTGATAAAGCATGCGTGCCCCTATTATTTACTAACGCAGTGTTTCTCAACCTTTCTAATGCTGTGACCCTTTAGAACATTTCCTTGTGTTGCAGGAATTCCCAACCATTAAGTTACTTACGTCGTTGTTTTATAACTGTAATTTTGCTACTGTTAGGAATCATAATGTAAATATCTGTGTTGTCTGTTGGTCTTAGGCAGCCCCTGTGAAAGGTCATTCATCACACCAAAGGGGTCACAACACACAGATTGAGGACCTCTGTATGAAAATTTGAAACCATGTAACACAAAACATATGTATGAATATTTGTTTATATGAACTTTTTAAAGTCAAGAAATCAGAAGTAACTCAGATATATTCCAATAGGTGAAAAAATAAACAAATTTATAATCTGCCCAGTAGGATATTATTCAGCAATAAAAATAAAATTACCTAAACACTTGTGAATAGATATGGGGCGAGCATTAGGACATTTTTTCCAGTAAAAAAACTACATTAAATCAGTCCTGAAAACATACATACAAATAAAAGTATATTTATATACAAATATATATTATATTTATATATATTATATTTATATATAAATATGTATTATATTTATATATAAATATATATTTATATATATATTATAAACGGTATATTTATATTATGGACTGAGCAGATTATATTTAGGAATATATAGGTATATGCAAATACATATATGTATAGATAATAACTATTTGTGGAAAGACCAGGCATTTGATAGCGATTTGGCAGGAGGTACATGGGAGGTTTTGGAGGTAAGAAAAAGAAGGGAGCTATGTATTATAATTTAAAAAACTGTTTAAAAATGTCTGCATAGTGTTTAATTTCAAGCACAGTACATGCTAGATCACCCTAACTATGGAGATGTGTTCAGAAGATTGGTGACTGTCAGGGCCTCAGGAGATCAGGGAAAGGGGAGATGGATGAGTAGAATCACTGTCAGTGATGACATTTCACAATGTCAGCTCATGGGAAAGCACTTGCTATAGGGTATTGTTGCAATATGCTAATGCTAGAAGCCTGTGTATTTGGGGTGGTGGCAGGTTGTGTGAGGATTTGCTGCATTCCAGATTATTTTGCTTTTAAAATACATTCTTGCAGATTAGCTAAAGATATAATAGGTTGTTCAAAATAAGATAGGAAGACTGTTCCAAATTCAAGGTAGAGATGAAGCTCTCTTCAAACGAGGTGTCTGCAGCAGCGACACAGCTGCAAACTTTCAGCCAGATTAGCAGAGCAGCATTTGGAAACCCGGACCCCAATCATGGAGGTCACAGAAAGGTCCCGCAGTGCAATCTTCTGAGTGCCTTGCAGTTGTTTGTGTCACTATCACTAGCCATGAAATCTATGAGAAATGAATCGTTTTTGTTTTGTTTTGTTTTGTTTTTTATAATGTTTGTTTTTTCCAATTGCCTATATGTGGGTGGCAAAGTACCACAAAAATGAATGCTTATGACTCTAATTCAAAAATACAAAATTATTCAAATGGGTACTTTTGAATCTCCCTCCCCCTTTGTGTCTTTCTCTCTCTCTCTCTCTCTCTCTTTTTAATTTCAATTTTTTAAAAAAAAATTTCTTAATTATTTTTAACTTTTTGGCAGCAGAGAAAAATATCTTGTTAGATATTCTTGGCAATTTTAAGGGTGATATTTTGAAGCATATTCATTCCAACACTCTCCTGATGTACTTGCATCTTTATTTTCTAATAGGATTTGCTGTGTAGACCATGTTGCCTCAAACTTAGTGTCAACCTCCTTACACTTCAAGAGATTCAGGCATGTACCACCTGCTCACCTCCAACAGGCTTTTTAACATAGTTTGTTGAGAAAGACTTATTTATTGTAACAATGTTATTCATGCATTTTATGGGCTACATACATAGTAAATTATTTTTAATCTTAATACTACATTTCCTATGTGTACTGAATCGTCTCATCAACTGTGTGGCAGCATTATTAACTTTGTAGCCATTTCTCTTTTTTTTTATGTACTTATGTAAGTAGTAAATATAGACTTCTATATATGTGCTATTTGATTAGTAAAACTAGACTTGTGAAGTTAATGAGCTTGCTAACATCATTCTTAGGATGGATTGTTAATAAGATTTTAGATTCTAAAGCCTACACTACACTTACCAGTGTGAAATAAATTAAGCATCAATGCCTTAGAATAAAAGATACTCCTAGCCAAACTTTGGGTAGATTACAGGGAATCTTATGAAAGAAGGGGGAGACGGAAAGATCTGGAGGGGTCAGGAGCTCCCCAAGGAGAGCAACAGAGCCAAAAAATCTGGCACAGGGATTTTTCCTGAGACTGATTTTCCAACCAAGGACCATGCATGGAGATAGCCTAGAATTACCTGCTCAGATGTAGCCCATCGCAGCTCAATCTCCAAGTAGGTTCTCTAAGTAATGGGAAAGGGGCCTGTCTCTGAGTTGAACACAGTAGCTGGCTCTTTGATCACCTCTCCCTAAGGAGGGAGCAGCCTTACCAGGCTAAAGATGAAACCTGATAGGCTAGGGTCAGATGAAAGGGGAGGAGGACCTCCCCTATCAGTGGACTGGGGGAGGAGAAGAGGGAAGGAAGGTGGGTTGGGAGGGGACAAGGGAGGAGGCTACAGCTGGAATACAAAAATGAATAAATGTAGTAAGTAAAAAAATTAATTAATTAATATATATTACTAAATTAGTTTGTATTTGGAATAGTTGAGGATATTTTAGATCATGTAAATATTTTTAATTTGAGAATAACCCATGTGTGATTTTTCAATGCAGCTGAACAATATGTCTCAGGCATTCTATACAGCACACCTGGGTTAATTTTACATGCACTATCTTTAATTAGAATTGTTCTTTAGTATACAAGTTTAAACAAAGGGATTATGTTATTGAGAGACTGAAAGCAATTTGTTAGTCAACCTCTTGATTTACTACTATGATACCAGATGAGACAAAAATATGAATATGAACACTAAAATTTCACCCATCTTCTATTCCCAAATTGTTAACAAATTAGATTTGCTAGTACACGTTCACATAGCACATGTTAGGAGACAACATGTGAGATACGACACTAAATAATGTGCTTATTTAATAGATAATAACTAATTCAGCTCATCATAGGCTGTTGTTTCCCTCCTTCTGCTAACATTTTAAATCTTGGTTCAGTCTTTTCCCCGTGTTTTATCCTGGTCAGCCTTTTGAATGCTCATTCTTTAAATATTCTCAGCTGTGGTAGGAGGCATTCTAGCATCTGACTTGTTGCTGTGTCCCTGAATCTTTTTTCTGTGCCCCGCCCCAGTCTTCTGGCTCTTTTCCTCTGAAGGGCTTCCTCATTGTAAGCCATTTGAAAGATTACCAACTACTTTTTGTTGTTGTTGCATTCCAGAACAGGTACTATCACAACTTACACGTAAAAAGAAACTCATTTTCAAAAGTTTCACTCAATGTTAAGTATTTATTGTGGTAATTCACTAAAGAAGATTGCTCTCGGGCATGGGTTTAAGTCAAGAGAAAGTCTTTTTTAGCTGGGTATTTGGGATCCCAGTATAGCTCCAAGGCTTTCTCAGGGTGAGCTTTTTCTGTCCCCCCCCTTAATTTATTATTAATAATTACAATTTATTCACTTTGTATCCCAGCTGTTGCCCCCTCCCTCATCTCCTCCCAATCCCACCCTCCCTCCCTCTTCTCCTCCCATGCCCCTCCCCAAGTCCACTGATAAGGGAAGTCCTCCTCCCCTTCCCTCTGACCCTAGCTTATCAGGTCTCATCAGGACTGTCTGGATCTTCTTTCTCTGTGGGATAGTGAGGCCACCATGCCAGAGGGAGGTGATCAAAGAGCAGGCAACTGAGTTCATGCCAGAGACTGTCCTCCTCCCATTACTAGGGAACCCACTTGGAGACTGAGTTACCTATGGGCTACATCTGACCAGGGGTTTTAGGTAGTCTCCATGTATAGTCCTTGGTTGACTCGTCAGTCTCTGCCGGAGGCCCTGAGCCCAAATTTTTTGACTCTATTAATCTCTTTGTGGAACTCCTGTTCCTTTCCCCCCACCCCCCGGTCTTTCTATCTCCCAGTTCTTCCAAAAGATTCCTTGCCCTCTGCCCAAGTTTGGCTGAGTCTCAGCATCTGCTTGGATACCCTGCTGGGTAGAGTCTTTCAGAGGCCCTCTGTGGTAGGCTGTTGACCTATTCCCTGTCTTCTGTTTCTGATATCTAACCTGCTTGTTCTTCTGAATGAGGATTAAGCCTCTTCTCTAGTGTCCTCCTTGTTGTTTAGCTTCTTTAGGACTATAAATTTTAGAATGTTTAAGATGATCTTGAGTGAGATCATCCTGAGTGAGGTAACCCAGAAACAGGAAGACACACATGGTATATATTAATTTACTAGTGGATATTAGCTATATAATATTTTGGTGAGCTTTTAAGTACAAAAATCTTGTTCTGGTTGTTCATACTTCAGTTAACAAAAATAGTTAATTAGAAGCAGAACTATAGAAGTTAAAAGCAAGGATAGTACTTTGTGAGACTTTCCCAGAACTGAATGGACTTTGATGGATTAGGCCTTTGTTTTAGTTTTCTCAGGTGGTGCTGTCTAAGTGCTGAGTTTTACAGCCTGAATGGTATTTCCATCACGTAGTCAGTTGTGATAAGGTCTGGGGACCTACTAAGGTATGGAGCCCTGCTATAGTATGTATCTCTTAACAGCATTTATATTAACATATAGAGATATTAAATTTAGAAACATATTTTTAAAGTTGATTATGATTGGTAACCTAGGACAAAAATCTTTAACTAATATTAGGTAAATCTGCTTTTTGTGTTTTTCTGCATTTTTTAAGCTTTTAGTGTTTCAATGTTTTGTAATTTGAACATTTAGTAATGCTAGGAAGACACAGAAATTATCAAATGATGCAAATATATACTCCATTGTTGGCAAATTAAATGCTATTTTATCAAGCTACAAGTTAGCATGCTATAATCCTTAATTAAAGTTAATTAAATGTGTTATCTGATTGTACTTCGAAAAACTTTGACACGCTGATCACATTTAATTGATTTAACCTCAGCTGAAACTTAAATTTAACATTAGTTATGGTTAATTACCATCAAAAAGGATATGTTCTTGCTTTTAATTTACATAAATAGAATTTATTGTGAATTTCATATAAATTAATTGCATTTCCCTTAAATATAGCAGCAATAGGTAACAAACAACTTTTAGCTAGACTTGGAAAACACTCTATTAATGTGTACAATATTTTAACTGGAATCTCTGATCAGGACGGGATGTCAGAGTAAGAACTTAGGAAGAGAAACCCTTAGAGACACACATTCCCTACAGTGTACCAGAAAGAGGTACCTATTTCCAAATCAGCATCATTGTACCAAATAGTCACCTGTTATTACAGCAGCCTCATGTGCCAGATCCTGCCACCTGTTACCACACCAACCCCAGTGTGCCTGATAGCACTACTTGTCACATCAACCTCATGTTTCAGGTAGTCCATATTTTCATATCAACATCAGTGTATCAGAGAGCCACCTGATATCACACCAAGAGCAGTGTACCAGAGAGTGCCCCACCACAACTCAGCCAAAGGAAACTAAACACTTCCAAGAGCTGTCTCAATGTAAGACTAAAGGGTAAAATCAACACTTCTTAATAAAGTGTAACTTAATTCTTTTGTTGTAATGGTAGCCATCTAGCATCTAAGATTACACTGATAATTTGCTTAAGTATAAATATAAGAATAAGTGTATTACTGTTATTTCATTTAAATCACTAATTATTTCATAGCTATATATGACATAAATTTAGATTGTCTACCTCAACGTTTTACATTTGTTAAGAGAAAATTTTAGGTTAATACATTCACTGTATTTTTCTGAGTAGAGAGTGCTAGTTAAGTTTTTCTTTTTTTATTTTTTTAATTAGGTACCAAAGATCTAGCAAAGTAATAACTTAGCCATTCTTCTTTGGTGACCCACCATGTTTATAAGTGTGGTTGAGGACTTACTGTAGTGTGATAAGTGAGCACTAAACAGCAGCCTCACTGCATCATCCTGTCCCATCATGGATGATGACTCATCAGAGCTGCTTTGTGCAGTCCCAGTTTGCTTACTTTTCCACTCTTTATCTACCGTAAGACTGCAGACCCTCTAGTTACCTCCTTCCTGTCTCTGAAATCAACCCTTGCCCCATTCCTCAATGGTCTACAAATTAACCCAAAGACCTTGGCTGAGAATGCAAATCCAGCCCTTAGCTCCACGGAGGATTTCTCATCATCCATGTCCCTTGACATGTAGACTAGGCCATAGTAAACGATCTGGCATAAACTTTCCGGAATTCCACAAAGCCTACAAAAGTAAAAACTTTTCTTGGTTTCTGGGAATTGAAGAACTGGTTATTTCCAGACCTCTAACAAGATATATTTGGCTATCTCTTATAATGCATGCCCTCTTCAAGTTAGAAAGCAGGGCTCTCTCTCTCATCACCATCATACTGACGCTTGCATGCTGTTATGTCACTCCTATCGGTGATTCATGCCCTCCCAAACATGAGAGCGTATCTCACCACATCATGATCCTTACCACAATCTTTCTGCAGAGTAATTTCATATCAGCTCTTTTTCTGGCCTTGACTAGCACTTTTTATACAGTCTTGCATCTCCAGAGATCCCTTGCAGGCAGAGGAAGAGAGTGGAGTAGTGGCTGGAATCCTGCTTCCCTCCTTTCTTCTGCCAATAGCTAAGCTATCATTCTTCTGCACTGTTCTGTTCAGTTAGCTGCCATGCATACAGAGCCAAGGTAGTATCTAGTCCAAGATGGTGCTGGACGATCACGTTATGTGCAGAGGAAGAAACTCCATTCAAGTACATAATGATTCATGAGCTGTATGTCACTAAAAATCAACAATGGCTGAAGGTTCTGCTGCAATGTGATCAGGAAGGTTTTATAGACCCAATGGAAGCAAACCAGAGGAATTATTTTATTGGCAATCAATAAGCAACCATGAAATTTGTGCATAGTGTGGTGAGCTGTTATTTAGTTTAGAAATGGTATGATGAGTTGGTGGCCTTTCTGATTGATGGGCTGTTTCTACTCATCTATGATTCAGCTACTTGTTAGAACTATACAACCCAAAGTTTTGTTTAGTCTATATATGTCCCAGGTTAGGTTGCTGTTTGTTACTTTTCCATTGATATTGGTATGCTTTTGTGTAATTTTAATTCAGCTAATTTAAATTTGACTTGGAACCAATGTATGAAGATAAAATTAAAGCGATGTGTGGATTTAATTTATAAAGTCAACCTGATATTTAAACTTTTCTCATGTAAATGTATGTCTCACGAATCTTCTTTTTGAATGGTCAATAACAATAACTAGGATATAGAGTTCCACACATGTAAAATTCTCTAATATTATTCAAGGTACACTTTGAGCTCTGATTACAGATTTATTTTTGTAATCATCATGATCATGATAGTATCAGGTAGATTCAATCAGACTCCACAGAATAACTCCAAACCCACAGTCAAATAGAAAGACCTGGATAACTTCAGTGCCTCACAAAACAACACTAACAGACATGAAAACAAGAACAGGATTTGTGAGGAAACAGGTTAGTAAAAGGAGGTAAGGTAAGAATGGTGAAAGTGATCAATATACATTGTATAACATCTTCAAAAGTGTCTAATACTGTAACTAATTGATGTAATTAAAAGTCCCCAAATCTCACTGTACTCTGAGAAGTGAGAACAGAACTAGAAGAGAAGAGTTAGAGCAGTTTGAAATGTATCTTCTGTGGCTCTTGTGTTGCAATTTCCTCCATTGCGTAGCAGGGCCCTGAATTTTTATGATAGCTCTTGAACATATTTTTCATCTGATATTCCTAAGTGCAGTAGTTTTTTCAACAAGACAGCCAATGGTTTACTTTTTATTTTATCTCCAGAACTTCTGATTCAGGACGGACCTTTTGGATCTTGTGAGAATAAGTACTGTGGCTTGGGGAGGCACTGTGTTATCAGCAGAGAGACACGACGTGCAGAGTGTGCCTGCATGGACCTCTGCAAACAGCACTACAAACCTGTGTGTGGATCGGATGGGGAATTCTATGAAAACCACTGCGAAGCGCACAGAGCTGCCTGCTTGAAAAAGCAAAAGATCACCATTGTTCACAATGAAGATTGCTTCTTTAAAGGTAGGAAGAGGATGAGGCGAACAGTGCCAGAGTCTCTGTCTCTCCTATTCCCTATTAGTGGCTTTAAGCTTTAAAGACATTATGCTTTTATCTCTGTAAGCTCCTAAAAAGAAAAAAAGGGAAAAATAAGCTCAACAAAAACCAAGAAGTAGCAGTTAGAAATAGAAATTTGCATGAAGAGAATTCTGATATTCATTTATGAAAATAAGGCTGGCCAAAGTCTGACTCACAATTTAATATAGAATTCCGCATTGCACCATATGGCTTCCCAATTGTGGAGTTATTATAAGGACTGAGGGTTAGCCAGTTTAGTCTGCAGGCCAAATCTCACCAGTGCAAAGCACCTAGAATGCTGCTGGGGGCACAGGGAATGCCAAGCTGGACTGTGGTAGCTTCTCATTTCTTCATGATCTACAGAATAATTTCAATTTGTAGCACACAACTCAAATTATATGAGACCTCTAATTGCCCACTTCAATAACAATAAAGTCATAAGAAACTCAATTAGCAAATCTGAGGCAATGATGGCTTAACATTTTAAAGTATTATTTTACTCATACAATTTCAATGATGGTTTTGTAAGTAGTACGTCTGAATTAGTAATTAGATATGCTATTTTAGTGTGTTCTATAAATAAATCACCAAATGACTTTATCATCACTTATTTATTTATTCCTTGATTTGTTATTCTGTTGTTTAAGTTGGAGGAAATATTTTCTTTTCAGTGTTATGACTCTTACTTAAATTCTAAAGTCAAGCATAAAACATCCACATTTCCAACAGGTCAACGATCAAGGTGATTCTTGAAAACTGGTGAATTCCTTCGTCTCAGCTAATCAGAACACCTCTCCACTGTGTTCACACTGCTGAAATTACAGGGCATTCCATACTTGAATTTAAGCTAAACAGGTCATTGTGTCTTCTAGAAGCAACATGTTGTGAAGGAGCGAGAGTACTATAGCTACATGCTGCAGCCTGAGCACATTTTCAAACAGTTTTATCACAGTAGATTCATTCTCCTCCTTTACCAAATGGGAAAAGCTGTGGAATTAATCAATTCAGTCAGCGTTATTAATACTTAGCTGTTTAGGTTAGGTCTTGAAAGGAAAAAATATTTTTCTATCATTTTAATCTAAGGTGATATAATGAAAGTTCAATTGCCACAGAATCATAAAAGTAAGTTATGTATAATATATAACTAAATAAGTATATTACTTCCTTTCTTGTTTCTTTTCAATAATGTATTTGTGTGTGTGTGTTTGTGTGTGTGTGTGTACGTGCGCGTGCATTGACATATTTACATGTACCCATGTCTACAGTGCCCAAGACAGCTATGGCTTTCAGATCCACAGAAGCTTGGGCGACTTAGTTTCCCAGTTTGGGTGCTGGGAACCAAACGCAGGACCTTTGGAAGAGTACAGTCTAGTCTTAAGTACACAATACCACTTCAAACTGAGATTCTGTTCATCTAACATGTACAATTGAACACAGAAAAATATGTGATATTCAGTATCATGATAGAAGGTAATGCAGTGTATTCAGTGCTCTGCCTGATAACTGCACACCTGTTTATAGTGTCACCAAATATTTAAAACAACACAAAATGTGTGAACAATAACCCGGGCCTTTTCGTAATTTACCACAAAATGGTTGTGTGAAAAATTTCAGTTCCTTATATTCATCCTGAGGATGAATCAGATCTATTTTTTTAAATTTTTTATTAATTACACTTTATTCACTTTGTATCCCCCATGTAGCTCTCTCCCTCTCCCTCTCCCCCTCCCAATCCCTTCTTTCTTCCCCCTTCTCCATACATGCCCCTCCCCAAGTCCACTGATAGGGGAGGTCTTCTTTTCCTTCCTTCTGATCCTAATCAATTAGGTCTCATCAGGAGTGGCTGCATTGTCTTCCTCTGTGGCCTGGTAAGGCTGCTTCCCCCTCACGGGGAGGTGACCAAAGAGCAGGCCAATCAGTTCATGTCAGAGACAGTCTCTGTCCAACCTTTGAGCAGAGAGCAGGGAATCTTATGAGAGAAGTGAGAAATAGTAAGATCTGAAGAGGACAAGAATGCCGAAAGGAGAGCAACAGAACCGAAAAATCTGAGCACAGGGGTCTTTCCTGAGACTGATACTCCAAGCAAGTACCATGCATGGAAATGGCCTGGAACACCTGCACAGATGTAGCCCATGGCAGTTCAGTGTCCAAGTGGGTTTAATCAGATCTATTTATCCTTCAAAATACATTCTTGTCATAGAGTATTGAAATTTCATTAATTTTATGTAGATTAATGACTATGAGTTAAGGTATTTCCAATGCCCAGCAATTGAGGATTTCTGTTTGCTTTAGTATTTTGACTAAGGAACAGTTAGTTCTTAAAATGCCTTCTTTTAGCAGATAATGGGAAAATAAACAACAAGAACAGAACCCTACTTGTGCTGTTAGGAGGGCGCATGTGGTCAGTTTGGGCTGAAATAAGACTCCACTGTCAGGAGCAGCACTACTCGCTGAGATATTCTGCAGTAGGTGCTGGGATTGTGAGTTAATTTTTTCTGGAACTTTAACCAGATACCATGCTTCTTACAGTGTCACATTAGAAGCAACAACCAACATATCAAATTCTCAAACTGAAAAATCTTGTAATTAATTAGATGCTGCAAATGCAAAATCAAACCAAGTCAAAAGAAATCAAATGTACAACACATTTGTTTCTTAGGATTAAATAATGATTACTGTGAAAATCTTAGATAAGTAATTAATAAAGATTTATTGGCCAATCCATATTTTTTAAGTACACATTTTTATGGTCCTCTCAGAGTCCTTTATTTTTCTGAAGTTTAACAGGATGGAGCCACACCCATTTTTCAGCACCCCTATACAAGTAGAGATCTAGTGCTTTATGTACTATGCATTTTATGGCACACAGACTAAAATGTTTTTTGATCATTGCTTTGAAATGTTATTATTATAAATCCACTTTTTAAGTTGTATTAGGTATTTATGTTTGTATCAATCTGAATGTTCAAGCTAGTAAGAGGAATGCCATGTGACATAAAGTTGAATAGGGCAAAGCACAAACACACAAGGGTGAAAAAATTAGTAAATCTGAGTCATGTGTGGGGGTGGGATGAGATTAAGCATCTTAAATATAATGTAATCCCATCATTGGAGTAACACTGCCCTTAAAAAGCACTAACCCTAGCCTTTAAAAGAAGCTAAGTAAAGGGCACACAGGATCAACATATTAATTTCTACAACTGTATGTGAATCAACAATTATTACAATAAGTTAAAAAGTTTTGAAAAATACTAGAAAATAGCCAATATTTACAGAAGGTAGATTTAGTTTGTATTACTTCATATATTGATTGATGGCTGTAAGTTGTGCTTAGAATGCAGATAAAAGATACCTGCCTCTTATTAAATATCTTATATAGTTTTTCTGTTTTTCATTTATTATTTATTACGAAGTATTGAAATGTCTCTGTACAATCCAGCATTTCCTAAAAATGAAACGTATAAATGATTTAACCATTACTCTGTGGTAATGCTCGACATTACTGAAAATGCTCCGTTTCCTAGCTGTTTAGTTTTGTGCTAAGAGACTGTCCCCTGAGCATCATTTCTCTGTGAGGAGCATCTAACCTGCAACCTGCAGCTCTTTGCACCGCACCACAAGTGCCATTTCCTGAGACTTGGCCAGTTGTTCACACAAAGTGGAGTTTGCTTACTCAGAATGCAGAAGTGCCAACAAGAAGAGGGAATTAAAACTACGTAAGTGAAAGTCAATTGAATAGAAACCTTTTTTGCCACTCAGAGTGCTTGGGATAAAACTGCCATAAAGGCAAACGTTCTGTGCCCTGAGATGTAAATCACGAACAGTAACAAGTTGTCAACCTGGCGGTGGTCAGTTATCCACACACTATCTGAATGGAATCTCACATTGTTTAAGTTTTCTATGTGTAATCGGAGCAGGCATTTTCATACCATTTTAATGTGCTTTTGGCATGAATTTTCCATCAAAGAATTATAGAAACGACAGCTGAGAATATATGAAAGTAGTATTTTCAAACACATCAGTGAATATCAAGAGCTACTTTGCATATATATTTAGGCTGCTTTTCTTTTGAGAAGCACACCATCTAAAAGCCTCTGTTTTATTTTATGTCTAAAAATTCTTTTAGACCATCCTATGAGAAAGTAAACTTGAAGGACTAACATGCAGATTTTTGTTTGTTTTGGCTAGAGTTAGTCATCTGAAAAGAGTTTGATGTTCAAATTAATAACATGGGCAATGATAAAGTTGGCACAGCTCATTAAAGTGGTCAACCAGAAGTTGCTGTTCGTCTGAGTTCAAGCATATCTCATCAAAAATAATTGGATTAATTTCATAACTTTTAGATAATTCATGTTAAAATTTTCTCAATTTGCTCATATAAAATAGTTACCTAACTTCATTTTTTTTTTTTGAGACAGGGTTTCTTGAGACAGGTTGGCTGTCCTAGACTGGCTTTGTAGACCAGCTGGCCTCAAACTCACAGAGATCTGCCTGCCTCTGCCTCCCTGAGTGCTGAGATTACAGGAGCATACCACTCTCCTAACTTCATTTTAAAATTAGCCTAATTCAATATTTCCTTAATGATTTTAAAGGGCTGTGCAACGTACCTGATAGAATATAAATATTCTATAAAATTTCCTGTTATTTATAAATAAATATTACATTCATGATATATAGATGTTTTATATAATATGAAAATCAGATAAAATTCAAATAATATTTAGGCTAAATAGTCATTAGAATAGGGATTTCTATGAGAGCTACTCAACAAATGTATTATGTACAATACAATGCCTGAAGATAAATTATTGGGAGAATGTTTGCTTGTCCTGCCGGGGAACCAAGTTTCAACACCCAGATCAAACAGGGAGACAGAAAGAGAAACAAGGAAATAATATAGGAATAGTGTGTGTGTGTGTGAAAAGTCATAAATAAATAAATAAATAAATAAATAAATAAATAAATAGATAAATAAATAAATAAATAAATAGGAAAGGAAAAGGAAACGAAAAGAAAGAGAAAAGAAAAAGGAGCAAGCGAGCTTCCTGTGCAGCAGAGGAGGACAGGGTATACAGCAGCGATAGTCAATCATTGGTTATGCTACCAATTCTTTTTTTTTTTTTTAATTTTTGACTGTCCTAAATTGTTTATTGGACATGAATTTTACAAACATTATGTGTATTAGCAGTGACAGTGCAGCTGGAGAGAATAGCGCCCTCTCTAGGCTGCACAGTGAGAACCGCCAATAGTGCGGTGGAAGCTGTGGCCCTTTCCATGGCCTTGGCTCTTAAGGCCAGCACATGTCAGCCCACACATCTCTGGGTTTGTGGACTGGTCTGAAGATCCGCAGGGTGTCAGGATTTCTTCTGATAGCTTTCTGGAATGGATCAATGAAGACAACATCACAAAATTTATATGTGGAGTCTTCACCAACCCAGTAAGAATTCAGGACTCTCAAAGCCCCACAATGGCATCCAGCTCTCTCCTTAGCGACACACTTGATGGACAGGCTTGCCATAAGTTTCACCCTTAGGAACTGGGCGTTTGCGGCCACCATGAGGAAAACAAATTCTGTAAATGACATAGCCTTGCTTGGCCTTGTATCCCAGCCTTTGCACCTTATCAGGCCTAGTGGGGCGGGGAGCTCTGTGCAGCTCAGACAGCTGGTGCTACTGCCAGGGGCGGACCCTCAGAAAAAAGCGCGTCACATCAGACTGCTTCCTCCTCCACAGCTCCTGGATGAAATTGTACTCACCCGATGGATGCCGCTAGAGCTGCTAATTCTTTATAGTAAACCAATGTAATGAGCAGAATTTCACAAGCTTGGAATGTGTGAATGACCTGACAGCATCAAGCTGTAAGCGAAGGTTGAACTTGGTTGGGCAGTAGGTCTTCTGTATTCAGCTACTGTCCATAATATAATTTCTTACACCTCGCATTTCCCTCCAGCAATGACCCCATGCAAACATTTACAATCACTTTAAAACACGCTGACTTTAGTGGTAGATGTGGAGAATGTATCATATGTTAAAGGTTCTTGAGTAATGGAATAACACAGTGGCAGAAAATTCCTGAAATTATCAGTAAGGCTTGAGGACCTGTACACATTAAACTTGAATACAACTCACAGTTATGTGTGAAGTCACACATATTTTAGGTGTTTCTGTAGTCTAGCTTTATGTAAGGTCAAACTACCAAAACAAAACCAAAACAACAACCACAAAAAAGCCAAATTTGCCTTTGCCAGTTTATAATGAACTAATTATGGTAAATTTTCTGATTTTTATAAGAACATTAACAGAAAACATGACTTTGGAAATATGCTTCTTTATTGGCATAAAAACCACAATTTTGTATTTTTCATCAAATATAAGATAATTGTGCTTAAATTATATCATACATAGAATACTTACTGGATATGTAAAATGTTATTTTACCATCTTATTTTTCACCATTCTTTAGCCAATATTAAAGGCTGAGAAGGGAGGTTGTTATTATTTAATATTGTTCATATTTTTCCTTATTTGTGATATATAGGATTTAAGTTTGATTTTCCAATATTTAATCTTAATTTGGTATGATGTATTTGTAAACTATAACTTATTTCCAGTCTCAGATTTTTCAAGTACTGCATCTTACTATTTCAAGTTTTACGTTTTTGTGACTGTATGAACTTTTCTTTAATAGTTGTGAACATAATATTAAAGAAGGCAACAAGTCAAACCCAATTACTAATTCAATCACTACAACTATCTTGATGCCATTGATGGACATAATTTATCAATAGCACCTTTACTATTATGCTCATTTTCTTACTATCTTGTTTTCAATTGCCAAATACAAGCTTGGTATAATATTTAAAATATGAAAAAGGAGAAATGTTTTTTTCTAAAAAAAAAAAACTATTACTTTCAATGTAGCTAATTTTCACTTTTAAATGTGTCTTTGAAACTCTGGATAATAAAAATAATAACTTATCACATTCCACATGACACTAGAATAGAATATTTTGTAAATGAGTTTGAAAATTGTTCTCTATTTGTATGAGTTATGTTGCTTTTTAAATTGGTTTTTAAAGTGCCCCAGGTATTTCAGGGAACATTTGAAAATTTATTAATGATAAAAATTAAAACCAATTGTAAAAGGAAATAGCTTTGCATGTATCTTCTAGATAGCTGTGTGGAATAAAAACATTTAGACAAAATTGTATTGCATAATGAAAATTACATACTTCCCAGTACAATATAAATTTATCATGGTTAATTATCAGTGCTACTCTTTTGACTAGGTTAAGAAAAAAATAAAAACTATCTTCAGGTTGGTGATGGTAGCAAAATATCTGCAATCTCAACATTCAAGAATTATTTGCAGAAGAATCATGAGTTGCCTGATAAGACCTAATTGACTAGGATCAGAAGGAAGGAAAAGAAATCCTCCCCTATCAGTGGACTTGGGGAGGGGCATGCATGCAGAGGGTGGAGGAAGGGAGGGATTAGGACAGGAGGAGGGAGGGAACCACAGGGGCAATACAAAGTGAATAAAATGTAATTAATAAAAAATAAAAAAGAAAGAAACAAACAAACAAAAAGAATTAAAGCACAGAAATTCTCAAAAAATACAGTTAAAAGTTACACTGTTACACTGAAATTTATTACTGGTAATTTACCAAGGACATATAGTGAAATAGTGTTTTAAAAACTGGAATATTCCCACAGATTTGTGCTGCTCTCAGTTTTGATCAGAGAAGCATCTTAAAAAAAAAAAAAAGAATCAGGAGTTGAAGGTTGTCATACCTATCTTGCCAGTCTAAGGCTAGTCTTACAGAAAAATGTATTCAAAAACAAAACAAACAATCAAACAACAAAAATGTAACAATTAAGTAAATGAAGAATGTCTTCAGGTTAATTAATATTAATGTAAATAAATGTAATTCAATAATATACAGTGCGGTTTGGAATAAGAATCCGAGTGTTATGTGCAGTGGTTTGTCAGTCACGATTAGAGCATAGCTTGAATACCTTGTGTGGTATGTACTCTGCCAGATCATCAAATGTATCATACTCTTTACACAGTAATCACCCCAAGGACTATTTCTACTCAAAATATGAATACCCAATGTTGGGAATAATGACTTTCTGAAGGTACACATAAAATCTGGACATTACTTGTCAATACATATTTTTCATTATCTTTTGTTCTTGGCCTAACCCAAATTGCCCACTTACAAATGTCCATAAATGATTTCCTCTATTGATTACAGTGTTAAATCATGAATAGATAAATCTGAGAGAGTAGAGGGCTCATACATTTTAAATATCTATTATGATGATTTCGCTAACATGACATTATAGGCAAGAAAACAGAAATGCTAATTTTTACATTTGGATGTGCTTTAGGACATTGACGGAGAGCTTGAAGTAGGAAACATACAATTGGGAATTATAGATGGAGAGGTACAAAAGAAAGAGTTTCTACCACTGAAAGGTAGTTGGAAATGAAATAGACCAGGAAGGTCACAGAGCTCAGGATGTAATATGATGCACTTTATACTTCAGAGGATGGGAGGAACCCAGAAGAGGACTTGCCCACAGGACAGGACCCTAAGCTTACTGGTTGAACATGATGTCCAACAAGACAGTGCTAAGACATAGAGCTTCAAAAAAGAAAATGTTTAAGTGGATAGAATCATGAACTGTATTAGGTGTTTCTGAAGTTGGGTAGTCTAACGGTTGGGAAAAGCATAAGGTTACATGTGACTTTGGAAGGAAGGAAGAGATAAAACATTAGCCCCAAGAAAATGAGATTCCAAGTGCATTAGAATGTGTTCCTTAAGTAAGGATGGGAATGTGTCAGAATGCACTGCCAAGAGGGGTACATTATTGGACCAAGAAAGTAGCCAAGGGAAAAGGTGGCAGGACACAGAAATTAGAGATAATTCAAGAAGAAAGCATCTCCGCTGGCCAGCAAGGTTGGGGCCCAGGGCACAGGGGCAAGGAACATTGATTACCCACTCTCTACCTGAAAAGAGGAACAGGGTCATTCAGTTATGTACAATTTACAGCATGAAAGCTATTTTTTTTCCTCAATTTTTAACCTAAACGAATTAATTTTTGAATGAAACTAACTGTGGAGAAATTCCTTGCAGTTTTGAGGAATGAGAGAAATGCTAAGAGACAATAAAACAGTCAGTGAGAGAAAAGGATGGAGATCAACTAAGATTTCCCATGGCTTCAGGAGTTGGGGGTGGGATCAAGTACCGTTTCCCACAGTGGGAGAAGGGTGAGTCAAACAAGATTTCCCAGAGCTGGAGCAATAGTGAAGTACCACTGCCTATAAACTCAGTGAATTTCTTCTTCAAAGAGCAACTCAGTAACCAATTGGTTTCCCAAAGTGAGGGGAACAAGGACTATTTCTAACAGGAACTCAATGAAGATACCTGATAAAACAGGATCAGATGAATGGGGGGAGGTCCCCCCCCCATCAGTGGACTTGGAAAGGGGCACAGTAGTGATGAGGGAGGGAGGGACTGGGAGGGAACGAGGGTTCGGGGCATGGCTGGTATACAGAATTAATAAAATGTAACTGATAAAAAATAAAAATAAAAAATAAAAAAAAGAGCAACTGTTGCTATGTTAAGGCACCAAAAGGATAAAAGTGAAGTTTAGCCAAGATTCCAAGTGTTTGTTGTTGCTCTTTCAAGAGAGGGTTTTTCTGTGTTAACAGCCCTGGCTGTCCTGGAACTCTCCTTTTAGACCAGGCTAGCCTTGAACTCAAAGATATCCACCTACCTCTGCCTCAGGAGCCTGTGCCATCATGCTCAGCAAAACTCCAATTTTAATAAGAAAGAGTTCAAAATGCTATATGCTTATTGTTTGACCTTTCCTGAGAATTTGCAAACAAACATTTACTAAAGCCAGTAGGGTACCAATGACAGACTAATTCAATAGTCTTCCTCTCTGGCCTGGCAAGGCTGCACCCGCTAGGCAGTTCTGATGAGACTTGATAGGCTAGGGTCAGATAGAAGGAAAGGAGGTTCTCCCCTATTAGTGGAGGGACATAGAAGGAGAAGAGTAAGAGAGGGTGGGACTGAGAGGAGACGAGGGAGGGGGCTACAGCAGAATACAAAGTGAATAAATTGTTATAAATAATAAATAAACAACAAGGTACAAAAACATAGGTCTTCCAAAATAAAACTTGGTAGCCAATGAGGTTTTGAGGGTGACTTGTAGGAAAATGATGTTGTACTTAGAGGAGCTTGGGCTGCAGGAAGGCAGATGCATCCCTGAAAAACTCACTCCAGCATCAGTGCCTATCATCATGTATGTGAATTTTCCATACTTTTGACTTATAAAGTATTGCTTTAATAAGCAGACACTATTGCTTAGTAAGAATACATGTTTTAGGGGCTGGAGAGATGGCTTAACCATTCAGGTGCTCTTCCAGAGGACCGAAGTTTGGCTCCTAGTGTCCACATGGCAGCTCACAACCATTTATAATCCAGTTCCAGGAATTCGATGCCAACTCATGGCCTCTGTAGGCACTGTTTGCATGTAGTGCAAGGTCATACATGCAGGCAAAACACCCATACACATACAAAAAAGTCATTGAAAAGTGATGATTATCTCAACTTTCTAAGGTAACTACAGACACCCTGTTACATTTAGGAAATGACAGCAGTAATGGTGGAGTAGGCTAAGTTTACACATGTCCAGATGTATATATGCGTAAAAATTCTGCAGAATCTTGACTGGTTAATATAGCTTTAACTACTGTTAACATTATGAGTCAGGGAGATTTTAATCTGCTCATCCTTAGGGCACCTGGTCATTTATGTTGCATCCTGCATTTCCACTGAAATATAGTAAGAACTACAGAGCTCACGTTTTATGGCTTATCAGAAACCAATATTTCATTTATATATCCCCGTATATAAATGTCTTTTAAAGAGAACTGTGCATGTAAAGTAACCTAAGTATGTAAGGCAACTGAACAAATATTATAGATCTATTTTTCTTGGAAAAATATTCCTGGGCTTTCATTAATAGTACTTTTGTGAAATATTAAGGAATGTGTAAACTTGAATGCTGTGTGTTTTTAGGATCGGAATAATAAGTATGGTATTTAGTTGTAATGACAGTCTACTAAACATAACAGCAGCATTTGGCGATTTAATTAAATTTATGTCAAAATTTCTTTCAAATCCTAGAGAAAAATATTCCTGGGTAACATAACACATGTTTTGGTCTTTAGAAATTTTGACAAGTGGAAACATTTACATGACACATTAGTAAAATCTCCACAACTCAAAAGGAGCTGGTTTACAACATAGCAACAAATTTGTTCATTGCTTCCACAGTAAACATGCAAACTAACTCTTCTATAAATGTTTGACTGCTGAGTCCACATCCACTGGCAACAGCAGGCATGAAAGTCAGCATAATCAAAGAACATCTATAAATATAGAGAAGGATTATGTCACTCCCCTTAAATGAAATTCTCATTATTTTGCTTAGAATACAAAAAGTTAGTACAAGCCAGCCATATAGCTAGGCATTATATTATAAACAATAGGTGCTGAATTTATCTCCAGATCATATTAAATATAAATATCATTCCAATATTCTTACTTTTGTTGCTCAGAGACAAGGACTCTATTTGCCCCGTGCCCCCAAATCTCCCGTGGATGGTTCCATTTCCCCAGGCAGGGAGTGTACTATTGTTTTCTGAATTTTGAGAACAGCTGTCGAGTGTTAGTTGGTATTTCAAAAATATGACAAAATACTGACATAATTTTTAAAAGAATGATTTATTTTGGCACCTGGTTTCAATTGTTTCAACCCCACTCTCACATGGCTCCATTTCATTGAGCCTGAGGAAAATCAGAATATCGTGTTGGCAGAAACATTTGGAGCAGGGTCCTGTCTACAACGCCCAGAAAGTTAGTGAGAGAAGTAAGTGGGTTAGGGATAATATTATACTCCTTTCAAATTAAGGTAACCCACCATCCTTTATTCTCTTAAGCCCCACATTCTAGTTCCCTTCATGTCCTATAATGTCATCCAACTATGAATCAATCAATGGAATAAGACACTCATTAAATAAGACCCTTCAGGATACTATTACCTTTCAGTGACTGGGTTCAACGTGGTGAACAATCCTTTAACACATGAGCGTTTGGGACAATATGTCATTTTTAAACCATAATCTAAACTACGTATTTACAAAATGGTTAATTTGACTAAAAGTTTTTGGAGTCTCAATCTACACTTGGCTCTGTAACCTGGACCTGTCGGGACTCAACACATCATGGTCAGAATATGTGCTAGGGGAGACTCTTCCCTTCATGGTGGTCAGGTAAGGAGAGGAAAAAGATGAAGGTCCTAGAACCTCCAAAGTTTT
Source organism: Rhombomys opimus (assembly GCA_010120015.1). Classification (NCBI taxonomy): domain Eukaryota; kingdom Metazoa; phylum Chordata; class Mammalia; order Rodentia; family Muridae; genus Rhombomys; species Rhombomys opimus. The sequence continues at coordinate 1,639,332 of REGO01000185.1, read as the reverse complement.
TCTAGGGCACATCCATTATTAATTTCTTTTCCTATTGCTACAACAAAATACCACAGCTAAAGAAACTTCCTTATTTATTTTAAGGGTTTACACTGGCTCACAGCTAGAGTATACAGTTTGACTTCATGAGTTATTCAAGGTCACAGGAACCGAAAGAAGTTGGTTGTATTTCATCCACTGTCTAGAAACAGAGGAGGAAATGCATGTTGGTGCTCATCTTTTTCTATTTATACAGTCCAGAATCCCAGCTAGGAAAAATTGGCTATCCTTAGTGGACAGGTCTTGCTATCTCAAGTACCATAATAAGGATCTCCACCACAGGCATGGCCAGAGGCACATATTCCAAGTGATGCTCAATTTTTTCTTAAGTTGACAATTAGCATTATTAATATCCCAATGTCCTAAGTTCTTTTCACTCACCCCTTAAATGCTGTATGTCCTCCTAATGGTACAAGTTCAGACCAAGATTCTATCACATGCCTCAGAGGACATTTCAGATCCAAAATGTAGGAAAATTGTAGAAATGTGTCATTACATTTTTTTTTAAAGACAAGATATAAGCCATGTTTTAATGCCATCTCTATAGTGTTTTTAATAAATAATCAGGATGTCAGAGATAGTACCTGGTCAACTTATTAGGGAACCCACATAAAGGTCAAATTGCCCATTTGTTACATATGTGAAGAGGGTGTAGGTCCAGTTCATGCTTGCTCTTCAATTGTTGCTTCCGTTTCTATATCCCCCATGGGTTAGTTGACTTCGTTGCTCTTCTTGTGACATTCTTGTCCCCTCTGGGTCCTTCTATACATGACCACCACAACTTGTCCACAGGACACCCTGAACTCTAATGCTTGGCTGTGAGTCTCAGCATCTGATTTAATCAGCGGTTGGGTGGAGCCTCTCAGAGTATGGTTAGGCTAGGCCTCTGTCTTAAACATATCAGAGTATCATTAATGATGTCAGGGGTTGACTCTCTCCCATTGGGTTGTTCTTAGTTTGGGCCAGGCATTGGCTGAACATTCCCTTACTCTTTATCTTTATCTCTTCACATCTTTAAGGCAGGCCTGCTTTCTGTTACTTCCCCCTAATGGGGCTGCCTTGCCTGGCCTCAGTGGATGAAGATAAGTTCAGTCCTGATGTGACTTGATGTGCTGCAGTGTGCTGGTGGGGGAAGGGGTGACATCATAGCTTGGTAGTTCCCACTCTGTTTTTCTGTCGTTTACTGAATGGACTTATGTGTATCTCATCTTCTGGGTACTTGGGTTTTTGTTTGTTTGTTTCTACTCTTCTATGTGAAACCTACATCTCCACTCACTTGGACACTGGGATTATCAACTTTGAGAACTAAGGACATGACTGAATATGTTGGGTTCTAATTTCAGAGTCTGGACTCACGGTCAAAACATCTTTTGTTAAAGTGTGGTTGCTAAGGCCACAGTTGAAACAGCGTGGCCTTTGCTCTCTCCCTTATATTGGCTGTGCTTTCACGGCTCCATGGCATTTTTTGTTTTGCAATCCCAGTGGTGACTGCCTATTTAGCCACTGTGTTCCATAAGTTTGAGGTTGTGGATGGATGAGGATGAGGTTGTGACTGTCATTTTTAGGTACCTGAGATCCCAGTCTCCTGGCTTCAATTCCGTCAACAGGAGGAGCTGTATTTTGACTCTGTTATTTTTCAAACTAAACACATATTGATTAATTTATGCCATAATCTTCCATAATGAAGTCTTCCATTCATGTTATATTCACACAATCAAAAGAAATATAAATGCACATGTACATATATTTTATTTGAATTTGCAAACCATAGTGATTTTTAACACTTTCTGTTAATATACACATAACATATATATGTGTATGTTACATGACAATTTTATGGGTTTGGTGTTGTTATTATTCTAAGGAAGCACAAATTTAAAATTTGAGCTTCTATTAAATATGAAATTGCTTTCTCTTTAAATAAGCAAAAAGTCACTTTCTCTTGTAAACTGAACAACACAAATTCAAATTTTTGAGAAGGAAATACAGCTTTCATAATAAAATTTTATGTCCAAAGAAAACAATGAATGGGATATGTTAGATATTAGTTCTTAGCATAAAACTACAATGGCTTTATTTTCAAAATATGCCATGTCTCATTTTTAATCATTAAGTCCTAAGGCATTTGACCATATGAGGTTGTGAATACTTTCAGTGAATGAAATTTGTGACTCTTAACTATGGTCAGATACAGAACCATCATATCCATACCCACAATCCCAGAGCTAATCCCAATAGTAACTAAAAGCTGAGTCTTGGAGTTAGAAACGAAGCACAGGATTTGATAGGTTGTATGTGCTTGAGCATCTCTGAGACATCACACTCAGAGCTCCTAATGAAAACTGAAAAATTTAAATTTCAACATTTATACTTTAAATCTGTAGACAAACACAGATTTCCCCATATAGGGCTAGCTTTATGTTTTTCTAACTATGTGGCTTGATTACCATTATTACTGCTACAGTGCTGAATATCTGGAAGGTTTGTGGAACCACAAAGTGACATTTTAAACTTTTTTCTTTATCATTATAATTTATTCACTTTGTATCCCAGCTGTAGCCCCCTTCCTAGCTCCTCCTGGTCCTGCCCTCCCTCTTTCTTCCATCCCTCCCTCCCTCTTCCTCTGCCCCCAAGTCTTTCCTGTAGGCCACTGATAAGGGAGGTCCTCCTCCCCAACTATCTGACTCTAGCCTATCAGGTCTCATCAGGACTGTCTGGATCCTCTTCCTCTGTGGCCTAGTTAGGCTATCTCGCTGGGGGAGGTGATCAAAGAGCTGCCTACTGAGTCCATGTCAGAAGCAGCCCCTTCTCCTCTTGCTAGGGAATCCACAGGGAGACTGAGCTGCCCCTGGGCTATATCTGAGCATGGAGTCTAGATCTTCTCCATGCATGGTCCTTTTGGTTGATTCATCAGCCACAGAGTGACATTTTAAAAACTTTGAGGTTTGTTTTCAATTAGTGGTTAGTCTGTGCTCCTATGCATCTAGAGAAATATAGGCTGCCAAGTGTTGGGAGAATCTGTGGTATTTCCCGAAGAGAGACTATTGTATTAGTAGATACTCTCCAATCCTCCATATGCTCAGTAAAATTTGATGGGTTTATTTTCTGTGTGAAAAATCCAATGATATGTACAATTTTGAACTATCAGGCTTTTGATAACATACTTTCAAGTTTGTTGTTTTTATAGTATGCATCTTGTTAAATTTCTAATTCATTTTAATAAATTATATGTTAAATGATGACAGGGTAGAAAAAATTGAAAACAGAGGTTCATGTAATATGATGAAGAAATGACTCACAAAACATTTGTAATTTTACCGACATTCAGAAATGAAAGATGTAATGGTTTTGATAGAAATTTTTCTTTTTAGAAATAAATCATCATTTTATTCCAGAAGAAAATGAGAATTATATTTCAGAAGAGCACTTGGGGCCAGTATCCTCAAGAGCTTCTTTTAAACTTATTTAAAACGATGGCACATAAAATGAGGAGAGTAATTTCCAGAGGGCTTAATAAAAAAATAATGAATGAAGAACATGAAAAAATAAAGCCTGGCATTTTACATTAGGTAGGAAATGATCAAGTAAAGCAATATCATGAAAGTCTGCGAAAAGTGTTTGACAAGTGTACCTTCAAGTATGAGGAACAAATTGTTTACGTTAATTAGATCTTACTCTTCAACTACGTGAGAGCACTTATAAACATTAGCAGTGGCGAGTCTCAAATGTGAAGGGAATAATATGAACGTCAAGAAGGATTACATCTACCCACAGAAGTTATATTCTGAAATTATTGAAACATAAATACATTTAACTTTGATCCATTTGCTTTCATGTTAGCAATCGTTCCTCCTAAGGGGCCCATGAACCACCTCTCGGTATTATCTTGAAAACAATATTGTAAATGTTTTACTATCAATCATTCAATCAATCATTTTACATTTAATCAAGAATTGAATAATAAATTCTTAATTGTGTTACAGAAGGAAGTATTCCTCCCTTGTCTTTGACACTGGTATTTATGTATCTTCCATAATATAAAGGAACATAATAAAGAAGGCAGCAGCAATATTTCCCCACCTTGTCAGTGGTGTTGTGATTTCACTGGACTTTAAAGTTTTGGTCCTTTTCTCAATGACTAGTATATGAAAAGCAGGTGACATGTGAAACAAAACCGTATAGTGTTTTGTGAAAATTAAGGTCCAATATGTTTTGATCTGAAATGTTCCCTGAGGTGTAACTCATGTAGTTTTGGGGAATGGAAGCATTCCAAGACGGTCCGAGTGGGAGGAAGTTAGGCTACTAGGAGGCCTGTCCTTGATAATGGGACCCCAGTCCTTCTTCTTCCTCTCTCTTTACTTCCCAGCTGTAATGAAATGAGAAACTTGGTGTGTCATGTGCCCCCACCATGATGTACTGCCTTGTCACAGGTTCAAAAGCAACAGGCCAACTGACCATGGACTGAACCTACAAAACTGTGAGCCAAAATAAAAGTTTCATCTTTTTAAGTTGATTTTCTCAGGTATTGCTGTAACAGAATACTGAAAAACATTTTCTTCTTCATTTCCCTCTGTCCTTTTCTTTCCTTCTCTTTCTCTCTCTTTACTAATATACAAGTACACACACATGTATGTGTGCTGTGTGTATGTGTGACTTTATCTCAGTGGCTGTCTCAGAGTTAATTAATTTAAAGTAATCTTTAAACATTGATATTATATATAATGTGGATCTTCACAATTAAACCACTGTAAATAGAACCATAGCAGCCAGCTCAAAACCATGAAAAGAAATCAAGTCAACAACACAGAATATAATTTTTTCTTTGAGCATTTCACTAAAGTTGTTCTAGACTTAAACTATGGCATTCAGTTTAAGTTACTACCACTTGTAACCAGATTAACAGCCATGCAACTATGTACAATATCTGTAAAAGGGACATGCCACTTTTTAAAATTACTGCTTCTGTAAAAACAGTGGGAACCATAGATAATTTTATAATTTGAAATAAAACAATGAAAACCAGTATGGCAAAAGATTAACACAATGGCTTTTGCAGTAGGAACTGCGCAGTTCTCACTCCCTTGCTAGTATAGGCTTTACCTTGAGCAAATTGTCAGTTCAATTCTAGATGCTCCTCTCTGATAAGTAGAAATAATAATTACGCCTGCTTCACATAATAGTTAAATTTACCGGATATTTAAATAATGTATCACAAGCAAATCCTTGTGATATAGTGAGTACCAGGCAAATATGAGCTATGAATATAGTTGTTTCATCTAAACTTTATTTGATTTAGATAAATACTAATGAATTCAAGATGGATTTACTAAAAATATTGTACATATTCTTAAATAATGTCATGAAGGCTTCTCTAACAGAAGCAACATGTCCAAGAAGAAACATGAAACAGATACACATCACACAAATTAGCAGTATGTATAGAAGTATGTCTACACAAATACATTATGAAAGATACAACTACAAGTTTTTCACAGGCAGACCCATAATTATACTATAAATAATCTATGTATGTTTGTTAGCTGCTCAAATTCTACTAGATACTGGGCATTGCAATGATCCTGCCATGACATGAGTATGAATTAAAAGCAATTGCATGATATAAAACCTGCACACACCTGTCTCTGTTTTTCTAGGCCACAAGTGACAGCATCATTATGGTAAAGAGGAAATTAAACTGTAGGTCGAGCATGATGGTAAAACACGTGTACAACAGCGTGTTCATTTGGTGGTACTAAACACCGCACTGGAAACTCTAAGCACAGGGATGGAGAGCAAGCCTCCATGTCCAGTTACTCTACAAACTAGCCCATAGGCTTAGGAGTGAGTGCAGACAGCACAGTGAGCACAGTGAGCAAACATTGTCGTGTTCCCTTGCTCTACCTTAATAGGGCTTGTTGGGTGCTCAAAAATTACTCTCTTCACAGACAACACAGTAAATGTACAGTGTTCAGAGACGGTTATTAAGTTACCAGGGAAGAGAAAGTGTTCGCACACCTTTTTAAATGGAAATACATTAGTTGTTTTCATTTTATATTAATTAAAAAGTAATTGAAACAATTTTAGTGTGCATCGATCATATTATTGGAAACATGAGGCAGAAACAATAAAATAATTGTGTAAAATAGCAAGCTTAAAGTTAATATTAGTATGGCATATGGAACTGAAAGACAATCTTGCTTTGTTAAAAGCTAATGATGGCTTAGGTGTTCTATCATCTGCCTTCAATTTAAAACAACTGATAAATGAATCATTTCTTTTATTTTCAGTAATTTGTGCTTCTCTTTAATTATGATTCCTGCCATTCAAGTGGTACATAAATATTTTATTCACCCTTAATGGTACCAAGTACAGCTGTACACTCATCATTTTAGCGTCCAGCCTCTGCCTTTTATTAGGTGAGCTGGCAATGATCGCATATGCAAAAGCATTATTACATGTGTGTGCTTAGCCAGATGGTAAGTGGATGCAGAGAGAATATATCCATTTTTTTCCACACAACTAAGTAGAAATTTACCTATGATGAGAAAACACAGATTTTTATCACCCTGAAACCAGAATTTATTCAGTTATTGTAAGGCACAGAAATGGATGCAGGTACCCTATAAAAATTAGGATAAAGCTATAAAAATATCTACTTTCATATTTCAATACTTTTAGTTAAAAGGCAAGTAAGATATAAAATAATTAATCTTTAAGGATGAATATTGCTGAGATAAACATAAATGGGAAACTTCTAATGTAAATTTATAATTAATAGGTAGATTTATGAAGAGCAAATAATTTCACTGGAATAATTAATCTGTAGCTTTAGCCAGACTTTTTTTCTAGTCAATGACAGAAATTGGATTCCGAGAATGTTTGGGATCTCAAACCCAGACATAGATCACTTTCAGAATTTAAACTCTGGGAAATCTCACTTTTATGACATAAACGTTTTTGTTTTTTTCCTTTGTATCTTTCAGCAGACTTAATCATAAATCTACCTATTAAGTTAAAAGAGTAAGTCAAATGACATTTCAAACCCTATATAAGAATATGTAAAAAAGGAGAAGTATAGTACAATACATCTTTTAATTGTTGTTGAATATATAATTATTTGACACATATTTCAAGCCATTTTTCTTTCACAAGAGTACAGAATAACCTAAAGAGAGACAATGAAGAAGCTCATTAGCATTCTGACATTCCCAGAATTCTCTTGTCATAGCATTACCAGTTGCTCTTATTTGCATAAATGATGGTGCTAAGGACCCTGGGCTGTGTGGTAATGAACACTCTTGAGATTTATAATTGAAATTAGTATATAGGTTTGAAAGTGCAATATTATTTAAATACTTTTAAACTACTTTTTTAGAAAATGCCTTTTGCTTATAAATTTATTATTTGCTAAATAACTATTACATAAGAAAATGATAATTCGCTTAATTAAATAATTTCTAAATTTAAGCAGAGTGAATTTTATTTTGTTTTTATGTTTTCTGCAGAATGAACTTTAGATTGCACTGGTTACGTTGTACCTGTACTGTCTGATTCTCAGCACTGTGTGATCCTCACTGTATCATCCACCACATCCCTTTGGACAATCAGGAAACATGGTAGATGAAGAGACAGAGGGGCAAGAGTGACTCAGTGCAGGTCCTTTGCATGTCAATCCATTACCTCATAGGCTATGATTGGGTGAGCTTCTTCCAGAAGTCCATGTGCTGAAAGCTTGGTCCCCAGAATAATATCAGGTGAACCTGCAGGGGATGAAGCCTAGCTAGAAGGCCATGGTTCAGTGAGCCCTAACTCCAGATGGTCTTTCCTTAAGACCATGTCTCTCTCCTTTTAAGATGTAATTACTTTGTTATAACACATGCTATTTTCCATGATAAGGTGATATAGAAAGGGTGGCTCAATTCTGACAGACACTTTCAGAACCATGAGAAAAAATACTTTCACTTGTACCTATAAGCTACTTACTTCTAAAATGTCAGTATAGTTACGCGACTGTGACATAGGCATACATTAAATCCTGCAAACTTTTGTATTAGTGCACGTAGAAATAGTGATAAAAATGTGGCAAACTTTTGGCTGTATTCTTCATCTAGTCATACACTTAAATTAAAATGTTTGTCCTCTTTCTTTTCTGTTAGAATATTCTTCTGCTCCCTTTATTCTTTGTCTTTATAATTTGTACTTATTCTTTGCCTTTTTTGTTTTGTGTTAGTTGTTGAATCTGGGTGTCACACATGCTAGGCAAGTACTTCTCTGTTCACCAATAACCCCAGCCTATATTTTAACCTGTTTCTGTTATATGCTCCAACTGTGGTAACTAAAATAGGTTAATAATAATAATATAAAATAATTCATGATATTTGCAACACTAAGCATAATTTCTGAGTAAAAAAAAATACTCAACTTGACTGTGAAAATATGCACACCTCCTTTTAAAATTACTGAATGGATTTCACAGAAAATGTTCAAAGAAGCAAGAAGGACATTTCCACACAGATCATGGAATAGTACACCCTGAACTGTGCTCAAAGACTTTGTGCGAAAGAGAGTCACTAGCTGTGCTGATGTTATAGCTGGGGAAAGTTTGGGAGTGTCACACACACATGAATCTCTCGTCTCTGACCCAGAAGAGCTTCACACCATTACCTAGCAGCACCTGCTTTCAACTCATAAACTATATTGACTTTTATGCTCCATTTCTTTTAAAGGTTCTTGGTTACCTGACTCAAATATTACACAGCATATATATGTGTGAAAACATCACATAATACCTCATCAATGTGTACCACTTTAAGTTTTGATATACTAACTAAAATCCATTTAAATTAAAAAGTATAAATGATGAAGTAGCCTGTGATTATTTACTTAGAGAGTCCTTACATAGAAGCACTTTCATCATCCCAAATGGCTGATTTTGTTTTCTTTATTCATTAAAGTAAGTACCAAGTGAGATCTCCATTTGCTTCTTAAGTTACTTAGTAGAAGCTACATGTGATTAAGGTAAGGCTAGTGACAGAGATTGAGATAGGATCCCATTAAGTAGCATGATGGAAATGAGGCACAATTCATACAACCTGAAAATACATTATTGATGTCAGTCACTTAAGGGACTTTTTCTTCCTAATGTTAAATGAATGAGGTTTTTCAGCTAAGTGTTCTTGATTCTACTAAAATCAAACCCTTAATGACAGTCTCCAAGGAACTAAAGTTTGTGGACAGAGGAAAGTGTTAGGGGCTGTACTTCTGCACTCTTTTCAAGTTTCATGTTTTCCAGCCTCTTAAAACTGTAGTCTTGTGATCTAGTAAGAATATAATTCTTTCTTGTGTAGTATGTTTCTGAAACATAGAAAAAAAGCTTCTGTTGACATTACACAAAATTAGACGAGATCTGTATTATGAGGAAATGATTTTACCCAGATTATTACTTGTTCAAGACAAATTTTATGGACATAATGAGATATATTTTGGATATAAAATAAAATAAAAGTGTATACATTTAAAGAAACATCAGTTTTAAAAAGAATCTTCTTAATACATAAGCAGAAAACAGTAGAAGTGATGGAGGCTAATTACTGTGGCTCTTCACTTTCCTGGAAGAGTAACTATTTTGTAAAATGATGGTTGTTATGAAAATGAAAAAAAAATAGTAGGGATAAGAAATATGTGGATGAGACAAATATGTTCAAGAAGCCTTTTAAATTAATTTCTTGTGCATCCACGTGGGAAATGTCATAGAAGTAATGTTTTTATATACCATTTTTCACTTTCATTTCTTTATGAATACAGAGTTATTTTAGATTTAAAATAATATACATTGGGATTAATGTTTTTTTTTCTATTTTAAAAATAGTACTTAGGATCGTCATGCATTCAACATACAAAAATAAAGAAAAGAAAATCATGTTAAAAGCGGTCTCCAAAGCTATAGGAGTGTGTGAAGCTGCTGAACAATCCTCCATGTCAGGAATTAGTAGGAGATTTGTGAGTTCCAAGCAGTGGGTCAGCTGTGATTTGAGCAAATCCTGAATTAAAGAGAAACAATTTCAGATAAGACGGTGATCAGCTTAAAGCCCATTACCACTGGCTTAGGTTTTATAAGAGGAAGAAAATATTATAGATGATTCACAGTCTGGAAAACGTTCAGCCAGAGGCTGAAAGAACACAGAGCTGCATAAGACAGACTTTGACACAACCAGAAATTATTTCACAAAGCACACCGAACATAAACATTATATTTTGAGCGTTATAAGTTCATTGAATATTTCTGTGCCAATCAGCCTGATCAAATGAAAGTTTCTAATGATCAGGTGAATATGATGAATTTAGGAATTTAAATGAATAACCTGGAGATCATGTTATAAAACATATGATTACCTGCTAGAATGTAATCATATGTTACCATACAAGCATGGTTACCAGGCTTGTAGGGCTAATGGGATCTACTAGTTAAGATGTTATTATCTTTAAATTTAGGGTATCGGGCAGGTAAACAAATTGAATAGAGAGAAGGGTTTTCTGTCTGTATTCTTAGCTGGCCGTACAGAATAGACTATCCCTCTTGGGCCTGCAATGTAACCAGACTGCCAACAAGGCTGTATAGGAGAAAACTGTTTTCTCTCATAAAAGCAAAATTAAAACACAGAGATGTGTGTCCTAATGTGACTAGACATTCACAGCCTGTGCTCCTTTTCACTACAGTATTTAGAATAGTATGGCAATGCTGACTACCACAAGCAATAACACAATCAACAAGAAATAAAACTAGCAAATATTGGAACATGAAAATTCAGCATCAATTTAAACTGTGATTTCTAAACCTCAGATAAGGATGACAAGAATATTTATATGCCTAATTGATTTTCACTTATTATATAATGTACTATATAGTGACACAGGTAATTACAATAGTATGCTATTAAATTATATAACATGCTATTATAGGCTGCTTCCCAAATACTCTTGACCACCATGTTAAAAGGTTTACGGGTAATGATATTTATATCTAATATTACACCTCTGCAAAATAGAAGAACAAGTTAAATATTCATGTATGTTGAATAAAAAATCTTAAAGTATAATTTACAACCTCTCTCCAAATTTATTAATATCAAATTTGTTATTAATATAGTCAGACATAAAGGATTTAAAGGCTAAATCTTTTTTTAACAAGTTAATTAACTGGATCTATTTTTAAACATTTATGTGTATATATTGTTTTATAGAGAGTGCTTTGTCTACATTTGTAGCTGTATTCCATGTGTATGACATGCCAACAGAAATCAGTCTCAGTATCTCCTTAGATACCCTGGTGGGTATGTGTAAAATTTAACCAATTTGGTTCACTTAATCGGGTCCAGGAGTGTTAGGTGATTTTCAAGCAGAGCATTGTTTGTAAGATAAAGACAGAAAAGGAGTTACTATGCATTTAACATATGTAATACACTAACCTGCTTTATTTAATTAGATTTTAACATAATCTCAGGTGTGCATTTTCATTATTATTTATAGCAGCAATTGTTTAAACAGTTCAATGGTGCTTTTTATTCATTAAGAACTAAGATCAGAAGGAAGGAGAGGAGGAACTCCCCTATCACTGGACTTGGGGAGGGGAATGGGTGAAGAAGGGGGAGGGAGGGTAGGACCCGGAGGGGAATTGGGAGGGGCTTATGGGGGGAAACAAAGTGAATAAAGTGTAATTAATAAAATTAAATTAAATTAAAAAATAAACTTATTACAATGAAAAAAAAGAATATATTGTGTGAAAAAGAGAATACATTGTGTGTCAAATGTGTTGCAGATATACCCATACTCTAGATTGTTAAATAGAAAAAAAAAAGATTTTCGCAGTAATGAATGTCACCCTGATATAATATAAATTAGATTCAAGGATTAGAATTTCCTATTAAGGACTGTCTCTGACATGAACTGATTGGCCTGCTCTTTAATTACCTCCCCCTGGTGGGGGAGCAGCATTACCAGGCCACAGAAGAAGACAATGCAGCCATTCCTGATGAGACCTAATTGACTAGGATCAGAAGGAAAGAAAAGAAGACCTCCCCTATCAGTGGACTTGGGGAGGGGCATGCATGCAGGGGATGGAGGAAGGGAGGGATTGGGATGGGAGGAGGGAGGGAACTACAGGGGGATATAAAGTAAATAAAGTGTAATTAATAAAGAATTAAAAAAATGAAAGTCAAAACAAAACAACAACAACAAAAATAACTCAAGGCAGAGAAGTGATTGAAAGAAGACATCAGGCTCTCTCTTGCAAAAATACTCATACAAATTGGCACATGTACACACACATATATAATACACAGAGATTAACAAAAAGAATTTCCTTTTAAAATCTTGCTACAACAATACAGTCTCTTCTTTCTTTTCTTTTCCTCACATATATTAAAAAATACATTGTGACAGTAGATGTGTAAATGGTATATGTACATTATGGAATTAATAAACTTTTTGTTTTTGATGGATGAAGAACATTCTTAAGCAGTATTTTTTTGTAGAAAAACTAACAGGAAAAAAAAGCAAGAAAATAAGAAAACTACATTTTTTTATTCTGAAATATGCAGTGGTTGTTGAATACCCTGGAGATGAATCTTTGAAGCTTTAATGCACTATTTATGGAAATAGCTTGCAGAAACACAGACGTGTTTACCATCACCTTTCCCATTGATACCTTCCAGAAGAGATTTTTAGTGCAATTTTCATTTTCTTTTTTTTTCTTTTTTTATTTTTCATCAATTACACTTTATTCATTCTGCATCCCCCATAAGCTCCTCCCCCCTTCCCTCGTGATCCCACCCTCCCTCACTTTTCTTCATTCATGCCACTCCCCAAGTCCACTGATAGGGGAGGTTCTCCTCTCCTTTCTGATTTTAGTCCATCAGTTCACATCAAAAGTGGCTGCACATTCTGAGCGAAATATCCCAGAAGGAGAAAGACAAACACGGTATACACTCACTTATATAGACCTATAAGATATGATAAACATAATGAAATCTATACACCTAAAAAAGATAATCAAGAGAGCAGACATGGGGTAAGAGGATCAATCCTCATTTAGAAAGACAGATGGGACGTGCATTGAACGCATGACAGGGGTCTACTGAGCGCATCTGAAAGCCTCTAACTAGCAGTGTTTTCAAAGCAAAGACTCATGACCAAACCTTTGGCAGAGTACAGGGAATCATAAGAAAGAAGGGGAGTTAGTCTGATGGGGAAAGGATAGGAGCTCCACAAAGACCAAATATATCTGGGCACAGGGTCTTTTCTGAAACTGACATTCAACCAAGGACCATGTATGGATATAACCTAGAACTTCCGCTCAGATGTAGCCTGTGGTAGCTCAGTAACCAATTGGTTTCCCAAAGTGAGGGGAACAAGGACTATTTCTAACAGGAACTCAATGAAGATACCTGATAAAACAGGATCAGATGAATGGGGGGAGGTCCCCCCTACCAGTGGACTTAGAAAGGGGCACAGTGGTGATGAGGGAGGGAGGGAGGGAGTGGGAGGGAACGAGGGTTCGGGGCACGGCTGGGATACAGAATTAATAAAATGTAACTGATAAAAATAAAAATTAAAAAAAAAAAGACAAAATAAAAAAAAAAAAGTGGCTGCACTGTCCTCTACTATGGCCTGGTAAGGCTGCTCCCCCCCCCCAGGGGGAGGTGATCAAAGAGCAGGCCAGTGAGATTATGTCAGAGGCAGTCCCTCTTCACATTACTATGTAACCCACAGTAGAAGAGATTATAGAAAAAAGAAAGATAAGAGAAAAAGGATGAAAAAGGAGAGAAGAGAGCTTGAGAAAACAAATAAAAGATAGATGATACATGATAGCTAGATAGCTAGCTAGCTAGCTAGATAGATAGATAGATAGATAGATATACAGATGCTAGATAGACAGGGTAGATAGAGAGGATAGATAGATGATAGATAGATAGACAGATGATATATAGATGACAAATAGAAATACAGATGATAGACAGATGATAAATAGATATGCACATGATAGGCAGATGAAAGATGATAGATAGGCAGATAATAGATGACAGAGAGATAGAAAATAGATAGATACACAGATAGATGATAGAAAGATAGTTGTATAGATAGATTTCATATTATTGAACATAGAATTTTAGTTAAGATTATGTGACAGCAAGGCGTGGAAGAGCTCAATGTGTTGATGTTTTAAGACTGGCCCAGTGACTGCCTGGACACCCCTGCTGGCTCCTAGATGAAAACTCACTATAAACACTGCAGATGTCTCCTCCCAAGCACCGCCCCAAGACCACCAATAGGGAAGTCCTCCTCCCCTTCCCTCTGATCCTAGCTTATCAGGTCTCATCAGGACTGGCTGCATGTGAGGAAAACAGGGAGGGAGGGAGGGATTGGGAGGGGCTGAGGGAAGGGGCTACAACTGGGATACAAAGTGAACAAACTGTAATTGATAAAAAAAAATGTGAAAAAAAAAGAAAAATAAAATAAAAAAATAACACAATGGGCAATCTTGCAAGATACAATACTAATTTGCCAGGCAAAATGTGGTGCAATAATGGCAATCAACTATTCCTGCTGGATTTCAAGTATGTTCCACAGGAAAAATTTTATGCCTTGTTCTGTACACCTATCAAAAGCCCACGACTGGGAGGTCTTAAGCCCTTGAGGGATGAGAGACCTACTACTGTTAATTTGCTATACAAACACGTTGTCAAACTGCTTTCTAAATATATATTTATGTTTGTACCCCTGGCCTAATACTGCTAAAAAATTTCCGAAAACAAAAACACTGCTGATATTTAGGGAGCAGGCAACTCCTTATCGTGGACAGCTTCCCCATCCATTCTAGATTATGGTACATTTGTGATTCACAGCAATTAGATATCAGAAAGTAATAAATATTTCCTAGGGGCATTCTCAATCTTGTTTGAGAACCACTGAAACTATTACCGGCTGTAAGCAGAAACGGTAAACTTGCAATGGGGTATGGGGAGCTAATGCTGAAACAATGCTGTTTATCTGAATTTATTGATAGAGAAACAGATTCAAATTAATTAAATTTTTTGTCATAGTTATAGGACTTTTAATCTGAGTAATGTTCATTTAAACTAGTATTCTAAAAATTTTAAAATATCTTCCTTATTTGTTATCATGACTCACTGAATAGCATTATTTAAACTTTCACTGTTCTAATTAATTGTATATGCTGTGTTGGATAAAAAATAA
Organism: Rhombomys opimus; assembly: GCA_010120015.1. NCBI lineage: Eukaryota > Metazoa > Chordata > Mammalia > Rodentia > Muridae > Rhombomys > Rhombomys opimus. The sequence goes on along the minus strand of REGO01000185.1, from coordinate 1,624,041 downwards.
TTCTTATAAGTGTATATCATACATTGAGTATATTTAAATTATAATCTCTAGTTACAAATGTGAATCTAATTCACCCTCCACCCTCCAATACCTCTTTCCTATTCAAATTATTCTCCCTTCCTTTCCACTTATCACCTCTGCCTTGTTTTTTGACTTACTGATATTAACTAGGACCATCTCTGTGGAAAATATGTTTGAGCCTGTGGTAAGGAGAAATCTCAGGGTTCTTTTAACTATCGTTTCTTTGATAAGAAATGAGACCATTTGTTCATTTTCTTATTTACCATTTATACTTCATCTTTTAAGAACTGTGTCTTTGCTTCATTAACTCATTTGATTTCTTATTTAAGTTTTCATTTTATTTTATTTTGTCTTTAGTATCTTCAAGGTGTTAATTCTGTCATGTAAACAACTTTTAGTGTCTTCTAGGTGTCAATTCTGTCAGATAAACAGCTTAGAAAAACTTTATTTCATTCTATGGGCTAACTCCTCACTTTATTACCTATTTCATGAGCTTTGTAAAAATCAGGCTTCATTTGTAAACTGTTGTCATTATATCACTAAGAAGCTAATGTCATATTCAGAAAACCGTTGACTACCATGTAGCATTTTACCTACTATTTCTCTAGCAGCTTCAGAATTTAAGCCTTACACTCTCAAGTTGTACACTATGTATGAATAATTGATCCACATCAAGTTGACTTTAGTACGAGGGATGAGATAGTGATCTAGATTCACTCTACATGGATGTCAAAGTTTCTCAGTAAAGTTTTAAAAGAGCATTTTCCCTCCTTCCTTGTATATTTTTAACAGCATTGGTCAAAATCATTTTGCTGTAAGTAATGTGTTTAATTTGAGCCCTGGGTTTTTTTTTTAATTTTTATTTTTATCAGTTACATTTTATTAATTCTGTATCCCAGCCGTGCCCCAAACCCTCGTTCCCTCCCACTCCCTCCCTCCCTCCCTCATCACCACTGTGCCCCTTTCTAAGTCCACTGATAGGGGGGACCTCCCCCCATTCATCTGATCCTGTTTTATCAGGTATCTTCATTGAGTTCCTGTTAGAAATAGTCCTTGTTCCCCTCACTTTGGGAAACCAATTGGTTACTGAGCTACCACAGGCTACATCTGAGCGGAAGTTCTAGGTTATATCCATACATGGTCCTTGGTTGAATGTCAGTTTCAGAAAAGACCCTGTGCCCAGATATATTTGGTCTTTGTGGAGCTCCTATCCTTTCCCCATCAGACTAACTCCCCTTCTTTCTTATGATTCCCTGTACTCTGCCAAAGGTTTGTTCATGAGTCTTTGCTTTGAAAACACTGCTAGTTAGAGGCTTTCAGATGCGCTCAGTAGACCCCTGTCATGCGTTCAATGCACGTCCCATCTGTCTTTCTAAATGAGGATTGATCATCTTACCCCATGTCTGCTCTCTTGATTATCTTTTTTTAGGTGTATAGATTTCATTATGTTTACCATATCTTATAGGTCTATATAAGTGAGTATATACCGTGTTTGTCTTTCTCCTTCTGGGATATTTCGCTCAGGTTTTACCCATTGATCTGAATGTCTCTTTGTTCCGCAGTAGCATGCTATAAAAATTTTTGTTGCAGTAGCGCTGTGCTAAACTTGAAATTTGGAATGATGGTACCCTCTCCCACTGAAGCCAGGAAAGGCAGCTCTGCTAGGACGGATCCAAAGGCAGACAACAGAGATAGTTCCTGCTCTGTTAGGGAAACCGCATGATGGCCAAGCTGCACATCTGCTACGTATGTGAAGGGAGACTAGGTCCAGCCCCTGTGTGCTGTTTGGTTGTTGTTTCAGTCACTGTGAGCATCCAAAGGCTCACAGATGTGTGTGGATGTGTGCGTATGCACATATGGAGGCTAGCAGTCAAGCTGGGTTTCTATTTCTATTCTTCAACTATTTATGTTTTTTAATTTTATTTATTCATCGATTTATTTACTTAATTATTTATTATAATTTATTCACTTTGTATCCCCTCTGCAGCCCCCTACCTCATCTCCTCAAAGTCCCAACCACCTTCCCTCTTTTCTCCTTATGCCCTTTCCCTAATCCCCTGATAGGGGAGGATCTCCTCCCCTTCTATCTGATGCTTATCAGGTCTCATCAAGTTCTTATTTATTTATTTATTTATGGTGCTTTCTCATACAGTTAGGAATAATGCTACCTCAAGATCCAACTATACCACTTCTTGGTATATATCCAAAATATTCTCAAGTATACAGCAAGGACATATACTCAACCATGTCCGAAGCAGCTTTATTCATAATAGTGAGAATCTGGAAACAGCCTAGATGTCCATCAATTTAGGAATGGATACAGAAATTGTGGTATATTTACACAATGGAATATTACTCGGCAATTAAAAACAAGGAAATCATGAAGTTTGTAGGCAAACGGTGGGAACTAGAAAAAAATCATCCTGACTGAAGTATCCAAGAAGCAGAAAGACACACGTGTTATATACTCATTTATAACTAGATATGAGTCATATACTATAGAATAATCATACTAAAATCTGTATACCTAAGGAAGCTAAACAAGAAGGAGGAACCTGAGTAAGATGATCAATCCTCACCCAGAAAAGCAAACAGGATGGACATCAGAAGAGGGAGAAAACAGGGAACAGGATAGGAGTCTACCACAGAGAACCTCTGAAAGACTCTAACCAGCAGGGCATCAAAGCAGATACTGAGACTCATAGCCAAACTTTGGGCAGAGTGCATGGGATCTTATGAAAGAAGGGGGAGATAGAAAGACTTGGAGGGGACAGGAGCTCCACAAGAAGATCAACAGACTCAAGAAACCTAGGAAGAGGGGTCTTTCCTGAGACTGATACTCCAAACAAGAACCATGCATGGAGATTACCTAGAACCTACGTACAGATGTAGTCCTTGGCAGCTCAGTGTCCAAGTAGGTTCCCTAGTAATGGGAACAGGGACTGTCACTGACATGAACTCAGTGGCTCGCTCTTTGATCACCTCCCACTGAGGTGGGATCAGCCTTACCAGGACACAAAGGAAGACAATGCAGCCAGTCCTGATGAGACCTGACAGGCTAGGGTCAGATGACAGGGGAGTAGGACCTCCCTTATCAGTGGTCTTCAAGAGGGGCATGGGAGGAGATTAGGGAGGGAGCCTGGGATTGGGAGGAGCTGAAGGACAGGGATACAGCTGGCATTCAAAGTGAATGAACTATAATTAATAAAAAATAATTAAAAATTTTAAAAAGATTCATCTAGAGGGGGGCGGGGCAAGATGGCAGAGCCGGGAGGACTCTCATTCTGAACAGCAGCACATTGGGAGAGGCACAGTGACAAGCAAGCAGAACTTGCGGCCATAAAGCACAAGTGATTGTGTTTCTCAGGTGAGAGGATACCCACGGTGGGGGATTCAATCAGCTTTAACTCACCCAGCTAAACTGCGGAAGAGACCCTGGTTCTGCCAGGCTTTTGGTCACCAGCCCAGAGCTACATACCAGCGTGATCTGGTCACTGTCCCAGACTGAACTGTGGGCCCACAACATCACAGACTGGATTTTCCAGTCCAGAGATAACCCCACGGAGAAGGAAACGATTGGGACCGACCTTAGGTCACCCAGACATTCCTGGGAAAAGACTCGGGTTCTGTGGGCACCCCATGAGCCAGCCAGGCACCAGCACAGAGCCCGGCCTGCCTGCACACCTGATACGCCACCTCAGATAGAACTGTGGGCCCCAGGGCACCAGAGACTCAGTTTCACCATTGGGTACAAACCCACAAGGAGGGAAACTGCTGGTCTGATCTCAGAGCACTCAGCTGATACCACCACCCCGAAAAGGTCTCGGGAAAATTACCCAGATTAGGGAGACGCACAGGATCCCAATGGCCAGAAAGGCAGAGCCACAGTTGGGCCTCTGTGCCTGTGGGTTCTACTCGCCCCCACCCCAGACAGAACGGCGGTCCCCAAAGCAAAGACTGGGTGTCCCTGGCAGGAGGAAACCCCCAGTGGGGAGGATCATCAGGTCTAATGCTCAGGACACCCAGCACCAAAAGACTTTTTGGATTCACGCAGACTCTAGGCTCTAGCTTTCTAATGCAGGCAGGAGCACTGTGCTCATCTGCCATTATTGAGTACCACTAGGGCACTGGGGCACACAGCTGCATCCTCAGACCTACAAAAGCCAGAGAGCCATTACAGCAGCCCTCAGATACTATGCCAAGGATCAACCAGTTATCCCTAGCTAGACTGACAAAACTGTGGGAATCCCTGGTCCTTCAAGAGGGTTGCACCCACAGCATCTGGACCAGAGCAGTGCCTGCAGCCGACATCCCAGACAGGGACACACAGCTTCCAGTCCAGACTGAGGCACTCAGCCTCCAGACCAGAGTGGCGCCCCTAGGCACCAACTCAACCTAGGTGCACATTCTCCAGGCCCAGAGCAGAGCACCCAGCCTCTGGCCCAGAGACTTGCTGGGTGCTCCTCTCACTTTCCTGGACAGAACTGTGTGCCCCAGGATAACAGACTGAGTTTCCCTGTTGGGAGAAAACCCCACAGCTAGGGAATCAGCAGGTTCTTCAAGAGGACTGTACCTGGAAAACTGTAACAACAGCAGCAGCTCACTAAATTTATAATGAGAAACCCAGTAGTGGGGCAGTGGTCTTGAGAACTTCTATGGGTAATAGGAGACACCCCCCCCCCGCCTAACAAAGACCACAGCTACTAATCAGGGCTATACACCTAAGGTGAGCAGTGGCAATTCCTGAGAAACACTGGCCATACAGTGACCATAACCAAAAAGCAGAGGAGGACTCCTTCAGGAAAAATCATCTTCCGGCCAAGGGGATTCTCCCTACCTCAGGACTCCAGGAAGCACAGAAACTAACAGCCAACACCTAAAACAGCCCAATGGGTAGAGGTCAGCATAAAAGCTCAATCAACAAAAGACAGAGCAATATGGCATCTCCAGAACCCAGCCATCCAGGGGCAAACAGCCCTGGACAACACAGCATAATAGAAAATCAAGAAGATGACCTAACATCTATGCTGATGAAGAGGATAATAGAAGAAACAAATAAAATACGCAAAGAATTAGAGGAAGATAAAAGCAAACAGATCATGGCTATCCGTAAAGAAATGGAGGAAATTAAAGACAAGCAGATTATGGCCATCCATGAAGAAATATGGGAAGATGCAGCCAAACAGTTTGTGGCCTTCAGAGAAGAAATAATTAAATCACTGAAAGAAGTAAAAGAAACAGAGTTGAAGGAACTAAAAGAAAAAGAGGAAAATACAATCAGACAGGTGAAGGAAGTAAACAAAACAAATCAAGACCTGAAGATAGAACTGGAAAAATTAAAGAAAACAGAAATGGAGGAAATAATGGAGAGGAAGAACTTAGGGAAGAAAACAGGAACTACAGAGGTAAACATAACCAACAGACTACAAGAGATGGAAGAAAGAATCTCAGGTGTAGAAGATACAATGGAAGAAAACGATGTATCTGTCAAAGAAAATGTTAAATCCAAAAAGTTCCTGACACAGACCTTCCAAGAAATCCAAGACAGTATGAAAAGACAAAACCTAAGAATAATAGGTATAGAGGAAAAAGAAGACTCC
>REGO01000185.1:1560621-1608527 GCA_010120015.1 Rhombomys opimus | reverse complement strand
GACTGGGAGGGAACGAGGGTTCGGGGCACGGCTGGGATACAGAATTAATAAAATGTAACTGATAAAAATAAAAATTAAAAAAAAAAAAGAAAAGAAGGAAAAAAAAAAAGGTGGATTTAGAGAACTGATTTCACAAAAGTGTTCTGTAGCTTCTATATGTGCATCTTGTGGCATATATACACCCCATAATCTGTATACACATAGAAATGCTAAATAAATAAGAAATAGTGAAAATTATTAATCATCTGCCTAAGTAGTGACTTTGACTATTTTAGACTAAGCCTTTGAAGCTGTACGACTAGTAACTGACTACTGAGAACATTCGTGGAATTAAGGACTTTAGGATGAAAGACAGTTTACAATGCATAATTTCACTATACATTGTAGGTTCTGCTTATTGCATATGTATTATGGAAATGCTCAGTTAACTGTTCTTTTCTTATCTTTGTGCTTTCAAGGAATTCAAATTTTTATGAGGCAAAATATATGTATTTGAGCAGAGGTATTTATTTTCTTGATTTTTGTCCCAACAGGTCATCAAATATCTTTTTTTGATCATGATATTTATTATAGCACTGTTAATGTCAAAGAAAACATAGATAATATTTGTGATTATTAGATGCTAAACTCTCACAGCCTTATGAACACTAAAAGACAATGACAGTGTCATAAAACTAGTTAACTTTAATTTTTCAAGATATTAACTATCATATTTTCTTCTCTCTACTTGGAAGATTTTGTTACTATACTTTATAAAAATGTACTTTACCTAATTTATGTCAGTATTTGTGTCATTAACTTAAATAATCCATATATCCATATATAATATAATACTTAATATAATATATAGCATAACCCATACATGTATATACATGCATATGCGTGTCAGAGAAGTAGAAAATATTACTGTGTTTCTACTTTCTCCCAGGTCGTAGTATCCATGTTATCTTCTATGTCAACGCTCATCACATGTTTTCAAGGTTGCTTGAGCAAAATCATTTTGAATTCCATCCTAATATACTGAGATAAATTTGACTTAATGAAAGCAAAAGTGGTAACTGATTTTCAATGTTGTAAGGACTGACCAATTCCCAACTTCATAAGTATCTGCAGCTTTCCATGTAAAAGGCATATCAAGAGTTTGAATCTCTCAGTGATGATGGTATAGTACAAAATCTTTTACTTCATTCCATATATAAAGAATATAATCTAGAATGAACACATATTATATGAAATTATTAAATATTACTCTTAAGGCTATACTAATGGGGTTCATTAAGCAATAATTATCCTGGCATGATTAAAATGATGCAAGAAAATAAAGAAAAAAGTAATAAAATGATCGTTTATTGAATTTCCCTTATAGATAGGTTTAAGATAACATTGGTTAGAAAAACGATCAAAGATTAATCTAATATGAATGTAATCTCAAATGGAATTTCAGAAGTAAGAATTTTGTTTTTCCCAAATCAAAGCTTTAGTTATCTGGCAATCTTCATCATGCAAATTACTGGGGTGATGATTATTTTATAGTATCATTATATTTATGAAAAGCCTAATTATGCCTGAGATCATTTTATGGATAATTCTTAAGAAAGATACATTTTTGATAAGTAGTAAGTCGTTTCACTATGCTATCATTACTGTGATTTTCTATTCCACAAACTATTCATTTTTTTTTTACAAAAAAAATTAAGAAAAAGAAAATTTTAATCCCTAAAATTCTTGGACAGTTTTGAAGTACAAACTGAATTTAGTATTATGTAGAAGTTATAATTGGAAATAGGCATTAAAAAGGTAACTTAATTTTTTAATTAAATTTTTATTTTTTTAAATTAATTACAATTTATTCACTTTGTATCCCAGCTGTAGTCCTCTTCCTCATTTCCTCCCTCCCCCTCCATCCCTCCCTCGTTGCTTCCCATTCCCCACTCCAAGTCCACTGATAGGGCAAGTTATCTTCGCCCAATTAGCTTCGTTGGTAACTTTTAAAATTTTTACTTTTTTTTAAATTTTATTTTATTTTATTTTTTTCTTATCAGTTACATTTTATTAACTCTGTATCCCAGCCGTGTCCAGAACCCTCATTTCCTCCCAGTCCCTCCCTCCCTCCCTCATCACCACTGTGCCCCGTGCCAAGTCCACTGATAGGGGGGGACCTACCCCCCATTCATCTGATCCTGTTTTATCAGGTATCTTCATTGAGTTCCTGTTAGAAATAGTCCTTGTTCCCCTCATTTTGGGAAACCAATTGGTTACTGAGCTACCACAGGCTACATCTGAGCGGAGGTTCTAGGTCATATCCATACATGGTCCTTGGTTGAATGTCAGTCTCAGAAAAAACCCTGTGCCCAGATATATTTGGTCCTTGTGGAGCTCCTATCCTTTCCCCATCAGACTAACTCCCCTTCTTCTTATGATTCCCTGTACTCTGCCAAAGGTTTGTTCATGAGTCTTTGCTTTGAAAACACTGCTAGTTAGAGTCTTTCAGATGCGCTCAGTAGACTCCTGTCATACATTCAATGTACATCCCATCTGTCTTTCTAAATGAGGATTGATCATCTTACCCCATGTCCACTCTCTTGATTATCTTTTTTAGGTGTATAGATTTCATTATGTTTATCATATCTTATAGGTCTATATAAGTGAGTATATACCATGTTTGTCTTTCTCCTTCTGAGATATTTCACTCAGAATGATGTTTTCTAGATCCCACCATTTGCCTGCAAATTTCATGATTTCCTCCTTTTTGATTGCTGAGTAGTATTCCATTGTGTAGAAATACCACAATTTCTGTAACCATTCTTCCGTTGATGGACATCTGGGTTGTTTCCAGGTTCTGGCTATTAAAAATAAAGCTGCTATAAACATGGTTGAGCAAGTATCCCTTTTGTGTACTTGAGCAAGCTTTGGGTATATACCTAGCAGTGGTATAGCTGGGTCTTGAGGAAGCACTATTCCTAATTGTCTTAGAAAACGCCAGATAGCTTTCCAGAGTGGTTGTACCAGTTTACATTCCCACCAGCAGTGAAGGAGGGTTCCCCTTTCTCCACAACCTCTCCATCATGTGTTGTCACTTGAGTTTTTCATCTTGGCCATTCTGATGGGTGTAAGGTGAAATCTCAGGGTTGTTTTCATTTGCATTTCCCTGATGGCTAATGAGGATGAGCATTTCTTTAAGTGTTTCTCTGCCATTCCATATTCCTCTGTCGAGAATTCTCTGTTTAGCTCTGTTCCCCATTTTTTAATTGGATTACTTGGTTTGCTGCTTTTCAGCTTCTTTAGTTCTTTGTATATACTGGATATTAGTCCTCTGTCAGATAAAGGGTTGGTGAAGATTGTTTCCCAGTCTGTAGGCAGTCGTTTTGTTTTGATGATGGTGTGCTTTGCTTTACAGAAGCTTTTCAGTTTCATGAGGTCCCATTTATTGATTGTTGCTCTTAGAGTCTGTGTTGTTGGTGTTCTGTTCAGGAAGTTGTCACCTGTGCCAATGAGTTCTAGGCTGCCACAATTCTTTAATTTTTTTTAATTTAAAATTATATTGTTGATGGTGGCAAACAACTTCAATTATAATTCAGGGGCACAGACGGAAATCCAGGGCTAGACTAGGGCTACCTAGTGAGTTCGTGAGCTGCAGGACAGAGTATGTCCTATGTAAAAATACAGACAACATGAAAGGCTGATGAATTATACTTGGAATAAACATACACACTTTGTCAAAGTAACTGTGGACTACCTCAGAGCAGTCCTGGCTGTAAAAATTTAGCAAACCACTTACAGAACAGTCTGCTCTGGAGCCAGTAAGATTGCTCTCAGCTTGATATTTTAGTATCTGTGTGGATCTGAGTAACTTACTTAATTGCCTGCCTTCCCTCCAAATGTGTGAAATGTAGTTGACAATGCTTTACCCTGAAATTTTGATATCAATAATTTTATCCATCAAGCTATAATATTGGGAGCTGGTGTTATAAAATTCTCTGTGTTAAACATGTAATTTTGTATTATCCCAACTTTGATATTCCCTAACACTTAAATCCTATTTAAAAATACGAGATTTGACTAACACAATAGTATGGATAGTTGGACTTTAAATTATTACTTACCACGGTTTAACATATATTATTTCAATAATATAATTTCATAACACTGGCAAATATTTTTTAGGAATAATTTGAAATAACTGCAAAATACAATGTACTACTGACATGAACTCAATGGCAGGCTCTTTGACACCCCCCTCCTACCAAGGGAGGAGCAGCCCTGCTAGACCACAGAGGAGGACTTTGCACGCAGGACTGACTGAAGACAACTGATAAGCTAGGGTCAGATGAAAGAGGAGGAGGTCCTCCCCTATCAGTGAACTTGAAAAGGGAGAAGATGAGGGAGGGAGGGTGGGATTGGGAGGGAATGAGGGAGCAGAATACATCTGGGATACAGCTGGGATACAAAGTTAATAAACTGTTACTAATATTAAAAAATAAAAATTTAATTAAAAAAAGAAGACTCAAATATTAACTGCATTTAGGTATGGTTAAATTCCCCTGTATAGAAATCTATGCAGCAAATACCTGACTACACCATCTCAGAAAAAAACTAGCACTGTAAAAATCACTACTGGCATATTACTAATATGGAAACATACACATAGCTAAAGTAGACATTTTAGCTAGTAATGTAACTATATTCATGAGTCATGTTATCTTTGATATAATCTCTAACAAAAAATGTTTAAGGAATCCATTTTAAATTACTGTTATTACATTTCAATACTTTAATAAATGCCAAATTATATGGTAAAGTTTCAAAATTTTAAACAGGTAAGACAATTTGAAATTATACACCAAAAATAAATGTGTTCACTTTCTATGTAATTACAGAAAACAATTTAGATATTAGTCTTCTGAGAATAACTCTCCGAATCAGAAAATATTTTTCTTTTTATCAGAGAGAGAGAGAGAGAGAGAGAGAGAGAGAGAGAGAAACAGAGAGAGAGAGGCAGAAAGAAAGAGAGAAAAGAGAGAGACAGAGATTATATTTGGGTCCTAAGACCAATGCTTCCAGAATCTTCAGAAATGATAATGATCCTGTATTTTCAAAAAAGTGATATTTACCAAAATTTTTGTATCCATTCCTAAACTAATGGACATCTAGGTTGTTTCCAGCTTCTGGCTATTACAGAAGAAGCTCCTATGAACATGGTTGAGCAAATGTCCTTATATTTTTCAGTGTCTTTTTGATATATGCATAGGAGTGGTATAGCTGGGTCTTGAGGTAGCACTATTCCTAATTGTCTGAGAAAGCGCCAGCTTGATTTCCAAAATGGTTGTACAAGTTTACATTCCCACCAGCAATGGTGTAGGGTTCCTCTTTCTCCACATCCTCTCCAGCATGTGTTGTCACTTGAGTTTTTGATCTTAGCCATTCTGATGGGTGTAAGGTGAAATGTCAGGGTTATTTTGATTTGCATTTCCCTGATGACTAAGGATACTGCCTAAGGATACTGAGTAAGGATTCTGACTAAGGATACTAACTAAGAACACTGAGCATTATTTGGTAGAAAATCAGTAATATTCATATGCTCCTTGATATTTGTTAAAAAAAACAACAGATACTTTTCTCATTGTACAACATTTAATTTAAAGAACAAATTGGTTTTCAAGATTAGGGAGATATAGACATATTAATGAAATTTAGTGCCATTACTTAGAATTAAACTTCAAGTTAGGAGTAGCTGATAAACATGAAATAAAATGTCATAATTTCCTATTGTGTAAGACACTTCTGTTTCATTTTAGATCATTTTGTAACCAAAGGAAAAACAGAAGATTGAAATATCTTCTGGCATTAGTTTTAAAGACAATTTTAGTCTCATAACTTATTCATTGTATATATTGTAAAAACCTGTATAGTGCAGATGTTTGAAGTTACAAAGGCAGACTTGGAAGATAGCTTGGGAAAGTTGGTGAGGGTTGGAATGAGTCTATTGTGTATATTGAAAACAGCCTTTCTGATAACACAAGAGAAAACCTGGAGATTGAACCTTCAATCTCCTTCATTGCATGTCATTACACATGCAATGAAAATTTGGCCATTTATTTTTGAATACTTGGTAACAGCTGCCAATTTTTTAGCTATATTGATGTATCAAGGTCTCCTTGCTCTACTAGAGGACTCCTTTAGTTGACATAGTGAAGATCCACGAGTGTTTTTACAGAAGATAATTGTAAAGATGATATATTCAGTTCTTCCTCACACTTAACTCTGAACAGATGCCCAGATGGGAGCAGATCCAAATGTCCACGGAGTAGGACTGCTACCGCTTCAGCATCAAGAACAGTCAGTGGAAAGCAAACCACCAGAGCAAACAGTAGAGCACTAGATATGCTTTGTCTACACATTTACTGTACTCCAAAATTACATGCTGAAGAGATTAGGATGAGTTATTAACACTGCTTTCTTTAGCAACGTGTCTGTTTCTACACCTCTCTACAGAGGTAGAGAGATGCAGGCATACAGTGTGTGTGTGTGTTTGTGTGTGTAGAAATATGTAATATGAAACACAGGACATAATTTTTCAAAAGTCTGAGTTCCTTCTTCCAAGAACTAACCAGGCCTCGGTGTGGTTAGCTTCTGAGATCAGATGCAGCCAGGGTGAGGTGATTGGGCTGCCGACTGAGTTCTTTAACTTCTCCATCCTCCCCACTTCAGTCAAGCATCTCAAAAAAAAAAAAAACAAAAAAAAAAAAACCACAACAACAACAACAACAACAACAACAACAAAAAACAGATTTCCACTTGTCCTCTCTAGTCGAGGTTCATGATCTTGTCTTTTGCCTTTGCTTTCAAAACTGAAATGAAAATTTAAAAAATCAAATCGAATCCAGGAAGTGCAGTATAGGTGGAGGAAGGCAGCAGAGACCTGTCACCCACGGGCCCACGAGCTGTGTGGTCCGCCTGCAGCAGGAGCCACCACAGTGCGTAAGTATGTGGTGGTCAGATGGGAGAGAAAGAGAAGTGGAGCACCTTGAGCGTTATGAAGAGCGCTGCAACGGGAGACTTGCCGGTGGAGAGAAGTAGCCCGCAGTGAGCAGCCAGCACCACCGCCTGGGGCCATGTTATGTGCAAGCGCCAGCAGCTGCTGAGAGCCATGTCTCAGTACATGGCTATGGAGCACCAGCGGCTGGTGTCGATGGCCACGACTATAATTCTACTAGAGAACACGTGAATGTCCCTGCCCTGGACAGCTGTTGGGGACCACGTGAGTGCCCAGGGGCTGGGCCTAACTGGCCATACCCCTCACTTGCTGTATGTGGTGCCCTGGAAAGTGGGCCCTAACTCTCACCAACACCAGCACTCTGGAGAGTGGGCACAATGGAACTGTCCCTGTTTTCTGGGGTGTGGATGAGCTAGCCCGGAGGAAGTAAGTGTGGGAGAGCTGACCCTGCCACTTATTTGATGTGAGGTGACTTGTGTGTGTCTGTGTGTGTGGGGGGTTATTCCTTCCACCTTTGCCACATTAGCAGTCAGGAAAGCTGCTGACAGGGTCGTGAGCTCAGGAGAGCTGATCCTGCCTTGCCTGGGCAGCACATTAGTGCTGGTCCTCATTGAGATAGAGAGTGGGTAAGCCAGCCCGGAGGACAGAGCTAGGGAGAGTTGGCCCTGAAGCTCCTCAGCGATGAAGTGGCCTGGGCAGGGGCCAGGATATGGATGCCTTCCACTCCCTCACCTCTTGCCATCTGAGGCAGTTAGGAAAGATAACCTGGATGTCATGAGAGTAGGTGAGCTGAACCCGCCCCTCGCCAGCTGCAGAACCAAGATCGATTCTGCATCTATCTCACCTGGGCAGCACAGCAGAGCTGGCCCTGGTAGAGCAGGCTCAGGCGAGTCAGCCCCAAGGTGCAGGAGAGCGGACCCAGACAATAGACACCAATAGTGTGAGGTGTTTGTGGGTGATGAACTCCCCTCCCTCCTCTCCACCTGAAGTGGCCAGGAGATTTGGCCCTGAAGTCCAGAGAACAAGGGAGCTAGCCCTCTAGGATTACGGACTGTAGCTCTCAGGAGCATGGGCCCTGTACCTCCCCTGGGCAGCACTGTGGAGCTGGCCCTGCTCTTGAAGGAACAGGGATGGGTGGGTCAGCCCTGAGGGTGTGAGAGTGGGAGAGCTTTCCCAGCTCCTTACAGGCAGCAGCACTTTGGAGAGAGGATCTTGCCCATTGCCTGGGCAGCACAGTGGTGCTGGCTCTGGAGGTGTGGGTGCAGGTGAGCCACCCTAAGGACATGAGAGCAGGAGGGATGACCCTCCCTTCTGTGATGGTGGCATTGGTTGGCCTAGCCAGAGAGTACAAGAGAACTTGCCCTGGTGGTGGCAAAAGGGGAGAGCAGGGAGACTGACCAGCTCAGCTACCACCCAGGCCCGATCCAGTGCTTTGAATGGCTCCTCCCTAAAACTATATCATCTGCAAATGGTTGCGATGCATGAAAGGGTCAGTTTTGTTGCAAAGCTGCAGGATCTCCATGACCCAAAGCAGCAGAAGGGTAACTAGGAGGATGCTTGATGAGGAGGATCCAATATTGAAGGTGTCATAGAAGCCAGGGATCTCAAACCAGACCAATGACTCATTGCAATGAGCGTTTGCAAGTGCAGATGTGTAGACAGAGGGACATACTGTGGGCCGCACTGTGACACACCACAGTTTTCATCACAAGATATTCTCCATGCTTTGTTTTTATTGTTTGTGTGTGCGTGTGTGCGTGTGTGTGTGTGTGAGTGTGTGTTAAGAAGTTTCAAGAGCTAAGAAGTTTCAAGAGGATGGGGAGATGAGCAAGACTCGCTGCATGATGTCAAACACACAGAGTCAATATAAAGTTTAAATAAAGAAAATATACACTCACTTCATAGGTCAGAAATGTATGTTTAATCTTACTCAAACCCTCAGACGACCCCATCAGATATTTTGTCTATGTTTATTATATTTTTAGAATTTTAGAAGTGATTTCATAATTGATTTTATAATTTTTCACAAATTCTAAACATGTAAAGAGAGAAGAGGACCCTCAGTTTCTGGAGTACATTTCTGATTTTAGAAAGAAATCCTTTCATGTAAGTAATGATTGGATTTTAGAATAAATAAGGAAAAGGTGAAATTATTTCTCAATCTGGGATAAGACCTGACAGCCTCTTTTCACCTTCTGAGGCACGTGTAAGTCTGTTAGTTTTTCAAATACTCTCAACATCACAAGAACCTGTTGCTGTTAAGAACTCATAGTTATTTAACATGACATTTCAATTAAAATAAAAAGACAGAATCATCAGGGCCAGAGATATTAATTTGTTCTTGATGTATCACTATTTTCAAATCATTTGAGTGAATGTGCTTTTATTTATTTTATTATTTCTATTTACTGTGTTAATTAGGTTCATGGATTTTTTATGAAGAGTCTGTGAAATGATTACTATCCAAAAATCTCATCAAGTAACACTGTATTTTATCATGTGATTTCAAAACAAAACACCTCTATACACAATGCTTATAATACTATCAAATCAGAACCTTTATTTTGCAGATAAGATGCAAGAAGTTTGAAGTAGTTTTCTTTAGCTCCTTATCAGATAAGTAGAGTCTATAAATTTACTGAGAATTTATTCAAAATATCTATTGAAAATACAATTGTATTGTTAATCAAACATTTAAATAGACAAAACAAGTCTGATCATATGCAATTTTAAAGACTAGTAAATATCACTGTTTCTATGACTCTAAGTGTCATATGCAGTTATAAATACTGATAACTGTTGCTCAACCTTTATAAACTTAGAAATTACAGCATAAGCAACGACAGTATCTCTGGAGTGGAGTTTCTATGCAGTAGATTTATTTATTTATGAAATACAAACACTTCTGAAATATTTATCTATATTTTAAAAATACAAGAAAACATTTTGAATGGATGGGCTAAATTTTCTGTTCAGAATAATGAAAGACCACAAGTAAACCTGAAAGTATTTTTTTTTGCATAATCACCTATTTTACAAAAAATAAAAGCCATATCAATTGTATTATATCAAACCCAAAGTCCACAAAATCATCTCCTTTCTTAAGTAAGTTTTTCATATCTTGTGTTTTCATAAAATTTTTCAAAACTTTGTTTCTTATATCCTATGGGATGATTGCACCATGATGGTCTTTATGAAGATGTCTGCATATGCGCTAATTCAGCCTTTTATTAAAATAAGCTTAGGGGTTGTTGTTTCCTTGAGACTAAAATGGCACAAGTGTGCTTATCCCCAGTCACAGATGCATCTCCACAGAGAATTTACAAGATGTTTTTGAGGTTTGGGCTGTGTGATTTGAAGATTTGTATCTACTTACACAAAGGCAGGTGGCAAATTGTGAATCCCAAACTGTATCCATTATCTTCATTTACTTTATCATTTAGAAAACACAGATGCTAACCATATAACAACAAGGTAGCTTTATTGTCATCACCTGCTGTTAAGGTCCTTCTTTGCACAGAAGCCAAATGGATTCTTATTTTATCCTCATTTACAAGGTCTTTGTTATATGATGGTACAAAATATACCAGGGTTTATTTTCATTCATAATAAACACTTAAACAAGAGTTCTGAGGAAAAATCAGAATGAATGTAAATTATCTACTCTCATAGTCAATTGTTATGCGTTCATCATAATGTGATTTGTGTTGATTTGGAACTTAAATGTATGTTTTCATTGTTTACTTTTTGATTTGCCATTGCTAGAGCATAACTTTTATTCATTGAAAAACCTTAAAATAAATTGTTTAATTTTTATTCTTTTATTTTCTATTCATGAAATGAAAAATTTTAATATTTCTGCAGATTTACTCATCACAATTAATATTTTATCTTTATACATTAAAATATAAAATATGTGCTTGAATATGTACCCATAGGCATCTGCCTTTCCAAGCATAGCACATGTAGATGTACCATAGATGTTCCACTAGTATACTAACCAAAAAAAGTTATCATCTGGAAATAATCTAAATCTACAAGGAATCTCATCCAGGAAGAAGATGCAAGCCATTCCTCAAATTGGAGCTTCTATCTGGTTGTGAGAGGTGTCTTGTTCAAGTTCTGTTTCTCCCTTTGGTGATGCCATTTATAATTGTCATATATTATTACATTTTGTGAAGCTTTTACTACTGTAGTAACTATTTATATAACCCCTCAAATGAGCCTTTGTTTTAGTTGTCTCTACCCAAATTACCCCTCTCTCTCCCCTCTTCCCTCTTCCTCCCAATTTTATCCTCCCACTCAAACAGTGCCCTGCTCAAACAGTCCATCCATAAATATGTATTCTATTTCCTCCTCATAAAGAGATCCTTCCCTCTATCCTAGAGCTTAATCTATACCTAACTTAGAGCCTATGTATTGATGGCTACAACAGCTAGCATGCACATATAATGAAAAGGCTGCCATGTTTGTCTTTTGGGATTTGTGTCATCTCACTTTGGATTTTTTGTTGTTGTTGTTTACCTTTATCAATTTACCTGTGATTTGAGTTTTTATCAGTGGATTACTATTACATTGTGTACATCTATAGCATAGTCTTTATCCATTCTTCCGTTAATGGAAATCTAGGCTGCTTCTGACGTCTTGCTATTTTGAATAGAGCAGCAATGAACATGGTTGGCAACTATCTCTGTAGTAGGAAAATGGAGCCCTGTGAGTAAAAGCTCAGAGAAGTACAGTCAGATCTTGACTTAGAATTATTTCCAGCTTCCCAGTGAAGTGCCACGGTCATTCCATAGTGGCTCTGGCTCCACCAACAATGAAGGAGAGGTCCCCTTACTCGGCACCTTTACTGCTATGAACTGTCATTTGTTTTATTGATCTTGGCCATTCTGACAGGTATAATATGAAATCCCAAATATTTTTGATTTGTACTTACCTGGAGATTAAGGATGTCAAACATTTCTTTAAAGTGTTTTTAAGCCATTTGTATATCCTATTTTAAGAACTATCTTTTAATATCTTTTATCTGGATGTCAGGTGTTCTGAGTTACTTATATATTTCAGATATTAGCCAGTTATAGGATTTGGATTTGGTAAAAATCTTTTCCCATTCTATAACTTGTTGCTTTGTCTAAATGAAGGTATTCTTCGGTATGCAGAAGCTTTTTGTTTTCATGAGGTCTCATTTAATAGTACATTGAACGTATGACAGGAGTCTACTGAGCGCATCTGAAAGACTCTAACTAGCAGTGGTTTCAAAGCAAAGACTCATGACCAAACCTTTGGCAGAGTACAGGGAATCATAGGAAAGGTGAGTTAGTCTGATGGGGAAAGGATAGGAGCTCCACAAGGACCCAATATCTGGGTACAGGGTCTTTTCTGAGACTGACATTCAACCAAGGACCATGTATGGATATAACCTAGAACCTCTGCTCAGATGTAGCCTGTGGTAGCTCAGTAACCAATTGGTTTCCCAAAGTGAGGGGAACAAGAACTATTGCTAACAGGAACTCAATGACTGGCTCTTTGGCCTCCCCACACCCCAAGGGAGGAGCAGTCCTGTTAGGCCGCAAAGGAGGGCTTTGCAGCCAGTCCTGAAGATACCTGATAAAACAGGATCAGATGAATGGGGAGGAGCTCCCCCCCTATCAGTGGACTTGGAAAGGGGCACGGTGGAGATGAGGGAGGGAGGGAGGGACTGGGAGGGAATGAGGGATCGGGACACGGTTGGGATACAGAGTTAATAAAATGTAAC
The DNA here is from genome assembly GCA_010120015.1 of Rhombomys opimus. Classification (NCBI taxonomy): domain Eukaryota; kingdom Metazoa; phylum Chordata; class Mammalia; order Rodentia; family Muridae; genus Rhombomys; species Rhombomys opimus. The sequence continues at coordinate 1,595,775 of REGO01000185.1, read as the reverse complement.
TGATAAGGAAAAAATTAAAAAAATAAAAATTAATAAAAAAAAATAGTTGATTTAGTGCCTTTGCAATCAGTGGGTGTTCTATTCAAAAAGTATTTTTCTGTCATAATGAGTTCAAGGCTATTCTCCATTTGTTTTTTTGTTATTGTTGTTGTTTTGTTTGTTTTCTATCAGATTTAGAGTATTTAAATTTATGTTGAGGTTCTTGGTCCATTTGCAGTTAAGTTTTGCATAGGGTGATAAGTGTGGACTTATTTGCAGTCTTCTAAATGCAGACATCCAGTTTGACCAGCACCATTTGTTGAAGATACTGTCTTTAATTCTAGTATGCACTCTTGATTACTTTGTTAAAATCAAATTTCCATAGGTGTGTGAATTTATATCTAGTTCTTGAATTTATTACATTGTTCAATGTCTTCTTTTTCCTCCAATCCCATGTTGTATTTATTACTGTAGATCTGTAGAACAACTTAAATCTGGGACAGTAAAAATCTACAGAAGTTTTTTTTTTTTAATTTTAGGATTGTTTTAGATAGCCTGAATGTTTATATACGCACATACATATAATTATATACATATACATGAATGCATACATTCACTTATACACATATATATGCATATAAATATGAAGCTGAATATACTTTTTAATTTTGTTTGAAGAATTGTGTCATAATTTATTATTATTATTATTTATTGTTTTTGGCTGGACATCAATTTTCACTATAATAATCCTTATAGGTGAGCATTGGAGATTTTCCTATCTTTTTTAAAATTAATTTTTTTATTAATTACAGTTTATTCACTTTGTATCTCAGCTGCAGCTCCCTCCCCCCTCCCCTACCAATCTCATTCTTCCTTTTTCCCACAACTGAATCCAGCTCCCAGTCCACTAATAGGGGAGGTCCTCCTTCCCTTCCTTCTGACCTTAGTCTATCAGTTCTCATCAGGACTGGTTACATTGTCTTCCTCTGTGGCCTGGAAAGGCTGCTCCCCCCTCAGGGGGAGGTGATCAAAGAGTCAGCCACTGAGTTCATGCCAAGACAGCCCCTGTTCCCCTTACTAGGGACTCACCGAGCTTCCATGGGCTAAGTCTGTGCAGGGGTTCTAGGTTATCTCCATGCATGGTCGTTGGTTGGAGTATCAGTCTCAGAAAAGACCCCTGTGCCCAGATTTTTTGGTTCTGTTGCTCTCCTTGTGGAGCTCTTGTTCCCTCCAGGTCTTTCTATCTACTCCTTTCATAATAACTTTTGTTTTTTTTAAGATCAGTTTCTTACTTTTTTGTCTTAGAGTTATTATTATACATCTTTTGATTTTTCAGAGTTGTTGCAATTTTTTGAGGCTATTTGAAAACCATTCAATTCGTAATTTTTTCTTTAGTTTTTTTTAACATATAGGAAAGCTAGTGTGTGTGCGTGTGTGTGTGTGTGTGTGTGTGTGTGTGCACGCGCGCGCGTGCGTGCACACGTTAATTTTACATTCTGCTACTTGGGAAAAAGTTCTTAATGGTTGTAGAATGTACTTGGTTGAGTTTTTAGGATTTTGCATGTTAAAATCATGACATCTGCAAATAAAGATACCTTGACTTCTTCTTTTCCATTTTTTATTCCCTTGACCTCTTTCTGTTTTCTTTTTGCTTTAACTACTAAAACTCTAGGTACTATATTGAGTATGTGTGGAGAAAGTGTACATGCTCATCTTAGTCTTGATTTTGGTAGAAATGCTCTGAGTTTCTCTCTAGTTTGCTGTTTGGTATGGGCTTTCTATAATTGTTATTTCATTTGTTGTTGATCTCCAACTGTAACATGTTGTGGTCATATTGGATGCAGGGAGTTAATTAAATTTTCTTATATCTGTTGAGACTTGCTTTGTGTTCTGTATGTGTTTAATTTTTGAGAAAGATCAATGAGATGTTGAGAAGAATGTGTATTCTTTAGTGTTTGAGTGAAATATTCTGTGATATCTGTTCATTTGAGTAGTGATGCCATTAACTTCAGCATTTCTCTCTTTAGTGTTTGTGTGGATGGCCTGCCTATTGGTGAGAGTAGGGTAATGAAGTCATTTGCTATCAGTGTGTGAAGATCAATACATGATTTTAGCTGTAGTAGTGCTTCTTAGATGCCCTTGTGTTTGGTGCATAAATATTTAGAATTCAGTGTCCTTTTGGTTGATTTTCAATTTGCTGAGTATTCAGTGTCTTTCCTATCCCTCTGATTAGTGTTAGTTTGAAGGTTAATATGTCAGAAATGAAAATGGCTACCCTGGATTGCTTTTTGTGTCAATTTGTTTGGTATATCTTTTTCCATCTTTTTACTCTGAGATGATAACTGTCCTTGATTGTAAAGTGTGTTTCTTGGACATATAAAAGGGGTGGATCTTGTTTCTGAATCTAATAAGTTACTTTGTGTCTTTTTATTAGAGGAGGAGACCATTTATTTTGGGTGTTATCAGCTATCAGTGCTTATTAATACCTGTAAATTTGTTGTTAATGTGTAAAATTTTTCCCCTTGATTTCTTTGTCTGGGATTATTTGTTTCTGTTGTTTTTGTGGATGTGGTTAATATTTTTTGGATATACTTTTTTCTGTATTGTTCTACATTTAATTATTCTTTGTTTTGCACTTTTAGTGCTTTGATTTTTTTTGTGTAGCGAGGGTTTTTGTTATTTCTGATCTAGTCTATTTCGTGTTCTGTATGCTTCATGAACCTTGATAGGTATCTTGTTCAGAATATGGATTTTTTCCTTATGATTTTCCTGGAAGCATTTTCTGCATCATTACTTGGATATTTCTTTTCCTTCTTCTATTCCTATTATTCATAGATTTCGTCTTTACATAGTATACCAAATTTCCTGGATATTTTGTACTTGGAGTATTTATATTTAACATTTTCTTTGATTGAACTATCCTTTTCTTCTCTCTTGACTTCAAAGTCTGAAGTTCTTCCTTCCTTCTTTTTTATTCTATTGATTGGGCTTACCTATAGGATTTTTGTTTAACTTCTAGAGTTTTCATTTATTAGTTTACTTCAATTTAGGTTTTCTGTAGTGATTCAGTGTCCACATTCATATCTTTAACTGTTTTCTTCACTCCATTCTATTGTTTGTTTTTCTTTCATGGACTTCACTAATAGATTTGCTCATATCCTCTTTAATGTCCTTGAATATATTCATGAAAGTAATGTGAAGTCCTTACTGGTGCTTCAGTTTTTAAGGGTAGACTTGATGAGTTTTGGTAGAGACATATTGCCCTGGTAATAGTTGATTGTCCTTTTACACTGGTGTTAAAGGCATCTGGGTTTGGGATCTTTCTAATTCTAGGTTTTGATGTATGGTTTTGGTTTCTGTTATGTTGTCTGGATCTTAGAACATTGTGGTAGGTATGGATTATCTGACAGGAAGTATTTCTGAGTCCCCAGCCAAGTGTGAACATTTAGAGTCCTTGATAGGAAGTATTTCTAGCTATTAGGATCTATCACAAAGAAATAGGGGTGGACTAAAAGAGGGCTGGGTGAGAGTACACAGAAAGACAGTTGAATCTACCTTAAGGATTCGAAAATTCCTCATGGAGCAGAATCAGTGAGGGAGGAGTCTTGCAGGCAGTCTGATTTAGTGATTGAGTGGAGATTGGGGAATTGGCAATGCAGGTTCAGAAGGCTAGAAACTAAATTGTCTACACAGGCCTGTGGCCTGGAAGTTCCTAGGTTATATATATATATATATATATATATATATATATATATATATATATGCTTTGATAGTTGTCTAATGTTAGCTTATATGATTAGTTGTCTCAATTTTAATGAAAATAAATAACCTTATGTTCTTTATGGAATATTAATATTTCATTAGGTTCACATACCAAGTTTTCATCTTGCACTTCACTAATACTTAACACCTATGATGACTCCATAGATTAGCTATTGCTAATAGAATTGTAATGAATACTGAGGTGCAAATATCTGTGAAATGTTTACTTAGAGTCCTTCAGATGAACACAGGCGTGGTATATCTGGATCATATCTAAAATCTGTTTTTAGTTGTTATTGAGAAACCATTACATAGTAGCTGTATTCACTTACATTCATTCTAAAGATATTAACTCTTTACTTTTGTACATGACTTCAGTAGTAATTGTCATATATTGATTGTCATTCGGACTGGATCTGACTGTATTTTTGATTGACATTTCTCTGGTGTCTAGTGAAGTTGAGTCTATTTATTGGTAATGAGAATTACATGCATGTCACTAGCCCTTTTATTGACCATGTATTTCTTTTCTAGTTATTTAGACTTTTATTAGTTCTTTGTATATCATAGTTTCCTCTGTCAGATAAATTCTTGGCAAAGCATTCCTATCATTCAGTCATCTCTCTTTTCACTCATCTTTCTCTTTAATTTGCTGGGTAAAGCAATTTTATATTTGGAAATGATTGACACTGTTTCCTGAAAAATTGGATTCCTATTCAGAAAGTACTGTCCTATGAATATCTTGAAGTATTTCCCCCTGTTTATTTCTCTAACAGTTTTAGAGTTTCAAGTCTTGCATTTAGGCAGGTTATCCACTTAGAATTTTTGTTCAGGGTAAAAAATAGGAATATTCTTCTACATGTAAAAATACAGTTTTCATAGCACCATTTGTTAGAGATTCTGTGATTTGGGTCCTTTGTTAAAATGAAGTGTCTGGAGTTATTTGGTTATACCTGGTTCTTTTATTTTTTTAATTAGTTTTTATTTTTTTAATTTTTATTATTAGTTACATTTTATTAACTCTGTATCTCAGCTGTATCCCACTCCCTCATTCCCTCCCCAGTCCCACCCTCCCTCCCTCATCTCTTCCCTGCCCCTTTCCAAGTCCACTGATTGGGGAGGACCTCCTCCCCTTTCATCTGACCCTGTTTTTATCAGGTATCTTCAGGACTGGCTCCAAAGTCCTCCTCTGTGGTCTAGCAGGGCTGCTCCTCCCTTGGGGGGTGGGGAGGTCAAAGAGCCAGCCATTGAGATCCTGTCAGAAATAGTCCCTGTTAGTATGACGTCGAAAGAATTGGAGCTTCACAAGGACCAAATATATCTGGGCACAGTGGTCTTTTCTGAGACTGACACTACACCAAGACCATGTATGGCTATAACCTAGAACCTCTGATCAGATGTAGCCCTTGGTAGGTCAGTGACCAATTAATTAGTTTTTAATTACAATTTATTCACTTTGTATCCCAGCTGTAGACCCCTCCTTTATCCCCTCCCAATTCCACCCTCCTTCACTCTTCTCCTCCCATTCCCTCCCCAAGTTCACTGATAGGGGAAGTCTTCCTCCCCTTCCCTCCTCCCCTACCTAGCCTGTCAGGTCTCATCAAGACTGGCTGCATTGTCTTCCTCTGTGGTCTGGTAAGGCTGCTCTCCCCTCACAGGTTAGGTGATCAAAGAGCCCTCACTGAGTTCATGTCAGAGACAGCCCTGTTCCCATTACTAGGGAATCCACTTGGACACTGAGCTGCCATGGGCTCCATCTGTGCAGGGGTTCTAGGTTATCTCCATGCATGGTCCTTGGTAAGAGTATCAGTCTTAGAAAAGACCTCTGTGTCCATATTTTTTGGTTCTGTTGCTCTCTTTGTGGAGTTCCTGTCCCCTTTAGATCTTTCTATCTCCCCTTTATTTCATAAGATTTCCTGCACTATGCCCAAAATTTGGCTATGAGTTTCAGAATCTTTGATACCCTGCTTGGTAAAGTCTCTCAGAGTCCCTCTGTGGTAGGTTAGTGTCCTTTTTCTTGTTTTCTCCCTCATGAGCTAGATTTTAGATAAAATATGCTATGAAATGTTCTTTTCCATTGACTCTTTCCTTTATCTGCAGTTATCGAGATCAGCAAGCCTTACCAAAACGCATTCTTTTGAGGCATGTTGGTGTGTACTTTATTTCCAGTAGTCAGGAGGCAAAGACATGGAGATCTTAGTGATTCCAACTCCCTCTGGTCTACAGAGGGTATTCCAGGCCAGCAAGGGTGTCATAATAAGACAATGTTTAAAAAAAAACAAAAAACAAAAACAAAAAACAAAAAAACAACAAACAACAACAACAACAACAACAAAAAACAACTAACATTGTTTTAGTTTCCAGTTCCTCATAGAAAATAATGAAATAAATATAATTAAGAATATACTACTCAATCAGAAGGGCTATCAGGATACACATCAGAAGTAGGAGAAGAGAATGAACAGACAGGAGTCTTCCACAGGGACCTCTGAAACGCTCTATCCATCAGGGTATTGAAGGAGATGCTGAGACTTATAGCCAAATTTTGGGCAGAGTGCAGGAAACCTTATAGAAGAAGAGGGAGCTAGAAAGTCCTGGAAGGGGCAGAACCTCCACAAGGAGATTAACTAAACCAAAAATCCTGGGCCCAGTGAGGTTTTTGTAGAAACTATTACTCCAACCAAGGACCATGCATTGAGAGGACCTCGAAGCCCTGTTCAAAGGAAGCCCATAGGCAACTCAGTTTCCAAGTGGTTTCCCTAGTAAGGGGGGCAGGGGCTGCCTCTGACATGAACTCAGTGGCTGGCTCTTTGATCACCTCTTCCTGGGGGATGCAGTCTTGCCAGGCCACAGAAGAAGGTGATACAGCCAGCCTTGATGAGACCTAAAAGGCTAGGGTCAAATAGACTATCAGGAGACTAGGAAAAGGGCATAGGTGGAGAAAAGGAAGGGATGGTGGAACTAGGAAGAAATGAGGGAGGAGGCTATAGTGGGAATGCAAGGTAAATAAATTGTAATAAATAAATTTTAAAACTTTTTAATTAATTAATTTTAAATAACAATATACTCTTTCATTTCACTCTAAAAGGAATGATTTATAATGCTTTCATTTAGGTAAACTATATTAATAAGTCAATTTCTAGAGATGTCCTATTTCTAAAAGGTAAAGCTGAGCCATGTAAAGTACCAATAAAGAATAGTAAAAAGGATTGCACTGAGTCAGGCCACCTTGCCTCATCACAAAAAAGTACAAATTAAAATTCAAAGAAATAGAATGAGCTTCTATGACTATGTGCTAAATTGTTGATAGTACATTCTTATCCCTGTAAGACTTTTACGTTCTTTTACCAGTAAATACTAACAACTATTAAATGTCTTTAATTATTCAGCTTAGTATGTTCACTATTCTTAGTTTCAGAATTGTCCTCATGTACTTCATAAGTCTTCCACTGTTTTAATCCCTACTTCCCCACTCCCTTTGCAAGAATTAATTACACATATAAATAAATTCATGACTCAATTAAACTTTTTTGGCATCTCACAATTTTGAAATCAAAATGGGCTTAGGTGAGGCTTAGAATGTTGTTTATATAAAACATTGGCATGTACTAAAATGTTTTCATCCATCTGCATTAAGAAAATAACTAATAACTGGCCAGAATGACTGGGACGAAGGAGACACAATGAACAGGTTTGATTGACAAATGTAGGAGATGTTGATGATATACAGCATTTTCATTTACATTGACATTTTATAAATTTTGGCATAAAAACAGATTGTTTTTCTTTAATTGTAGGATAAAATATTTATATCAATAATTAACTGTATTATAGTCAAATATATTTCTTGCCAATACCATGTATTACTTGATCGATCCCATACCCCATTAATGAGAAATATTCTTCCACTGTTTTTGAGACAAAGTATTCTAGGGTTACCAGGTTTCTCTGTGTAGCAGAGGATAATATTGACTTCTAGTCCTCCTGTCTTCACCTTTAAGTGCTGGTGTTTTTTGGTGTGCCACCACGCCTGGGTTACGCAGTGTTTGGGATCAGATCCAGCGCCATGTGCGTGTTTGGCACTCTGTTATTGAACAAGAACTCAAATCCGGGAATGCTCTTAATGAAGTCAAATCAAAATAGCTTGGCAACAGTCATTCCCTAGAGTTCAGATAGTATTCCCAGATGCAGACTGGACAGATGATTAAAAATAGGTATAAATTTTAAATAAAATATATTTATAGTTGTCAGATTAGTATTTGTGCAGTAACTAGAGTCCTAGGCCAGATGTCTTCCCAACCTTGGGGATTCTTCCATGAAAAGTTGAACTGTTTGCCTTAAAGAAAGTAAACAAAAATAATGGGGAAAGGGTGGGAAAGATTTTCATCATAAAGTCCATCTGTGGCAAGGCGAAAATTAAGCATCTCCGAGGTATTGACAGGTTGAAAGAGAGAACTAGAGAGTAGGGGAGAAGGGAGAGAGAACATGTAGAAGCTTTTGTCAAGTGGGGTCTACTGATCATTATCTTAGTTCTATTTCTATAAAATAGCAGCAGAAAAGTCCTTTTTGTTTGAGGGAGAAGAGCCTGAGAGTGATATCTCCATGAAGTGTTCTTTGTGCAAGAATCTGCTACCCATGAAATCCAAGATGATTCATGTCTAGAACAATGATGAAGACTTTGAATAGCCTGAAGCCAAAATCTCCAAAAGATGATTTAATGGATATTTCATGTATTCAGCACTATAGTCATTACCGGTGTCTTGTTTTTTGTTTTAGTTTCTGTTTTTACCCTTGCCACTCATTCCATATGTTTAAGAAGGATATTTGTGTCATACTTTTAAGAAACTGGGTCCCTGGCAAGGCAAAATGGCTCAGAGGACAAAGGCTTGATCTCAGTACACAGAACTCATTTGATATAAAGACAGAACTGACTCTTTCAAGCTGTCTCTTTACTTCCACCAGTTGTGCGAGGGTATGCAGGAGTTCACCCTTTGTCCCCCACACCAGACAATAAATAAAAACATAATTTTAAAAATTTAAAGAAACAGAATTTAACTGTATAAATTTTAGTTACAACTCTTTAGGACACAGTAATCATTGCTATGAATATTTTTTATTCAGTTCCTACTAGTCTTCATTTAAAAGATGAAAATCTGCTTAAAGTATTGGAAAGATCAGGGATACAAGGCACATATCTAAACATAGTAAAGGCGATATACAGCAAGCCTATAGCAAACATCAAACTGAACGGAGAGAAACTTAAAGCAATCCCACTGAAATCAGGGACAAGACAAGGCTGCCCACTCTCTCCATATCTCTTCAACATAGTGCTGGAAGTCCTTGTTAGAGCAATAAGACAGTTGAAGGAGATCAAGGGGATACAGATTGGAAAGGAAGAAGTCAAATTGTCACTATTTGCAGATGATATGATAGTATACATGAGTGACCCCAAAAACTCTACCAGGGAACTCCTATAGCTGATAAACACCTTCAGCAAAGTGGCCGGATACAAAATTAACTCAAAAAAAATCAGGAGCACTCCTGTATACAAAAGGCAAAAGGGCTGAGAAAGAAATTAGAGAAACAAAACCCTTCACAATAGCCTCAAATGACATAAAGTACCTTGGTGTAACCCTAACCAAGCAAGTCAAAGACTTGTATGAAAAAAATTTCAAGTCTCTGAAGAAAGAATTAGAAGAAGATATGAGAAGATGGAAAGATGCTCATGGCTTGGCAGTATTAACATAGTAAAAATGGCCATGTTACCAAAAGCAATCTACAGATTTAATGCAATTCCCATCAAATTGCCAACACAATTCTTTACAGACCTGGAAAGAAAAATTCTCAACTTCGTATGGAATAACAAGAAACCCAGAATTGCTGAAATAATCCTCTACAATAAAAGATCTTCTGGAGGTATCTCCATCCCTGATCTCAAGCTGTACTATAGAACATCAGTTATAAAAACTGTATGGTACTGGCATAGAAACAGAATGGTGGATCAATGGAACCAACCAGAAGACCCAGAAATAAACCCACACAATTATGGACACCTGATCTTTGACAAAGATGCCAAAACCATACAATTAAAAAAAGATAGCATCTTCAACAAATGGTGCTGGTCTAACTGGATGTCTACATGTAGAAAAATACAAATAGGTCCATACTTATCACCATGCACAAAACTGAAGTCCAAGTGGATCAAAGACCTCAACATAAAACCAGATACTCTAAATCAGTTGGAAAAAAAAAGTGGGGAACAGCCTAGAACTCATTGGCACAGGAGAAAACTTTGAACAGAACACCAACAGCACAGGCTCTAAGAGCAACAATCAATAAATGGGACCTCATGAAATTGAAAAGCTTCTGGAAAGCAAAGGACACAGTCATCAAAACAAAGCGACTGCCTACAGATTGGGAAAGAATCATCACCAACCCTTTATCTGACAGAGGACTCATATCCAGTATATATAAAGAACTAAAGGAGCTGAAAAGCAGCAAACCAAGTAATCCACTTAAAAAATGGAGAACAGCGCTAAACAGAGAATTCTCGACAGAGGAATATCGAATGGCAGAGAAGCACTTAAGGAAATGCTCAACCTCATTAGCCATTAGGGAAATGAAAATCAAAACAACCCTGAGATTTCACCTTACACCCATCAGAATGGCCAAGATGAAAAACTCAAGTGACAACACATGCTGGAGAGGTTGTGGAGAAAGGGGAACCCTCCTCCACTGCTGGTGGGAATGTAAACTTGTACAACCACTCTGGAAATCTATCTGCTGCTTTCTCAGACAACTAGGAATAGCGCTTCCTCAAGATCCAGCCATACCACTCCTAGGCATATATCCAAAAGAGGCTCAAGTACACAAAAAGGACATTTGCTCAACCATGTTTGTAGCAGCTCTATTTGTAATAGCCAGAAGCTGGAAACAGCCCAATGCCCCTCAACTGAAGAATGGATGTAGAATCTGTGGTACATCTATACAATGGAGTATTACTCAGCAATGAAAAATAAGGAAATCATGAAATTTGCAGGTAAATGGTGGGATCTGGAAAGGATCATCCTGAGTGATTTGTCCCAGATGCAAAAAGACACTCATGGTATATACTCACTCATATAAACATACAACATAGAATAAACCCACTAAAATCTGTACACCTAAACAAACTAAGCAGAAGAGAGGACCCTAACTAAAATGTTCAATCCCCATCCTGAAAGGCAAAGAGGATGGACATCCAAAGAAGAAGAAAATAGGAAACAACCTAGGAACCTGCCACAGAGGGCCTCTGAAAGCCTCTGCCATGCAGATTGTCAAAGCAGATGCTGAGCCTGATGGCCAACTGTCAAGCAGAGTGAATGGAATTTTATGTAAGAAGTGGGAAATAATAAGAGCTGGAGAGGACAGGAACTCCACAAGGAGAACACAAGGAACTTCCCAGAGACTCATACTCCAACCAAGGACTATTCATGGAGATAACCTAGAACCCTGACAATGCAGCCACTTCTGATGAGAACTGATAGACTAAGATCAGAAAGAAGGAGAGAAGGACCTCCCCTATCAGTGGACTTGGGGAGGGGCATGCATGCAGAAAGGGGCAGAGGGTGGGACCGGGAGGGGAGGAGGGAGGGGCTCATGGGGGGATACAAAATGAATAAAGTGTAATTAATAAAAGTTAAATAAAAAAATTTAAAAAAAGATGTAAATCTATATTCATAATTTTAGATGTGTTTTCCTCAGCTGGAATGTAACAGACATTTTCATCAGTAATTTTACATATATTTTTTTATTTATTAATAACTTTACAGATAGAAACATCATCTGCTTATGCAACTTAATTGATGTAAGTTTGGTTACTACATATATTTTTAGTATTTCCAATTTTAAACTAAACTTTCACTATTGTGATAACTCAGTGATAAAAATGTTTAATCATCAATAGTTTGCAAACTCAGTTTTAAACACAATACATGTTGGCATGTTTAATCAATGCTAATATTTTATTTATATGGATTCCTAGCCACAGTTTGAAACATACTATACTGGAATATTAGTTTTACTCAATAATAAATCACAAAGGAGCAATAAATACTGCATACCAATGTACATGGTAATTAAGCAAGGAGGAGTAAATAATTTTTTGGCCTAAAGAAGAAGCCATTAAATATTCTTTTGAATACAGCAACAATTTTTTTTCACTTCTAAGTTTGTAAACAAAGAAGTAAAAGACATATATTGGATGCTAGGAAATCAAGAAATTTCATATTTTAGTGTATTTACCTTATACTGTACTCCTATTTACAGATTAGTACCATAAAACACATGAGAACACTTACAAAGGTAGTGAATTATAGTTTCAAAAGATATTTCCAAACTATGGTCACAAAACATATTCTACTCAGCTCTGTGTTGAAGTTAAAAATTCTAGGCAACATCTTTTACTTGATCGTATAGTGACAGTGATATTGATTATTCTGATCCTACAAAGTAATCCTGTTTCATCTTCTTGTGCCATCCTTGTGGGTGGCGTCTTCTCACTCACAGTGTCTGCATTCTGTTTGGACCATGCTCTCACGGCAGCTGGCCATAAACGGAGGATCCTCTTTGAGCCACAGCACTGACATCCTGACATATTTAGTTAAACTGGTGAAGTGCTTGCTCAGTTTCAGTGAAAAGGGAAGAGTGGACCAGGTAGGCTGGCTGGTAGTAAGCTTTCCTCTTCTCCTGACCAGTGGACTGACTCAAAGTATGGCAGAGGGCGAGGTGTACACTTATTAGCCCGGGTTGTCACTTCTTGACACTTATCAGCCCGGGTTGTGTAATTATAAATATGTTCAAGAAGTTGAAGTTAAGAGTCTTACAGCTAACCTCTTCACCCTACCCACACATATACATAGGACCTACATGTTAACTACTTAGGGAATAGCTTAGTCTAAAGAAAATATAACTGCATTCTAGAACATTCATTTCTAGAAGTGGTTAATGCTATTAAGATAAATTGAGCAGCTTTACCAGGCCACAGAGGAAGACAATGCAGCCAGTCCTGGTGAGACCTGATAGGCTAGGGTCAGATGGAAGGGAAGAGGACCTCCCCTATCAGTGGACTTGGTGAAGGGCATGGGAGGAGAAGGAGGAAGGATGGGATTGGGAGGGGTAGAGAAAGGTCGATATAACTCAGATACAAAATGGATAAGCTGTGATTAATAAAAAATAAATATAATTAAGAAAGAAAGAAAACTACTAAAGATCAGTAACAGACACTTTCTTCTCCCTTAAAGGACAGCATTTGTAGACTTGAGATACAACTCACAAGTTAATAGCACTTCCTGCCCTACTTTAGGACCTGTGTTCATCACCAGTCACCCAAATGATCTTTCACAACCATCTACAACTCCAATAGCAGAAAGTATGATGCCTTCCTCTGAGCTTAGTAGTTACCAGGCACGTATGTGGCATAAACACTTACCAAGTAAATACACATATAAAATGAAAATAAATAAATATTAATTTAAAAAGAAGAGTAATATATTTTCAAAAGTTTTTAACTAGGTATTTAACAGATCTTTAACAAGTTTAGGCACTGTCATTGAAAAAGAGTCATCAAGTAAAATATAATGATAATAATAATAATAATAATAATAATAATAATGAATAGCTGAGTATTGTGCAAACTAGAGAAACGCATCTTTCTAGGAATGTCAGAGCCTGAAGTTGCCTGTTTAGAAAAGGGAAGCACACATATTAGTATCAGAAAACCAACAGGAAACTCCTTTTAATCACTTCTTCATACATTTCAGTCTCAACTCATCAGGTGTTAAAGAAAATTGATGGAATGCTGGCGAGGGGGAGACATTTTTTCTCAAAAGCTGTATTAAAAATTGTCATATTGGCTAGTAACATTCTTATAAATATTTATATGCAACACAGTAAAAGTTGATATTTTTCAACACAATCTTTCAAGTATTTATCAGCCTTTCTGAAAACTCTTGATTGTAGGATGTTTAAAGCTAGACTCTCCTGAATAAGGGATTTTCTATCTGGGATCTATGCTGTCTGGAAGGAATACAGGACTTTGTTTTCTCAAACAGGATCAGATGAATGGGGGGAGGTCCCCCCCATCAGTGGACTTGGAAAGGGGCACAGTGGTGATGAGGGAGGGAGGGAGGGACTGGGAGGGAATGAGGGTTCGGGACATGGCTGGGATACAGAGTTAATAAAATGTAACTGATAAAAATAAAATAAATAAATAAATAAATAAATAAAAGAAATATTTTTCTCTAAGAACTTAGCCGATCATATTTATTGCATTATTGGGTCATATATAAAAAAATTAATTTGCAAAAAAAGAACATAGAGTGATTCCCCTATTAAAACATTTATTGTTCATTGATTGTTGATCTTAGAGCCTGTGCTGTTGGTGTTCTGTTTGGGAAGTTGTCTCCTGTGCCAATGAGTTCAAGGTTCGTCTCCACTTTTTCTTCTAACAGATTTAGTGTGTCTGGTTTTATGTTGAGATCTTTGATCTATGACCTCCCCTATCAGTGGAATTGAGATGGGGAATGGGAGGAGAAGAGAAAGGGAAGGCTGGATTGGGAGGGGCTGGGGGAGGGGCTACAGCTGGGATACAAAGTGAATAAATTGCAATAAAAAATTTTAAAAATTCTCATCTATGATTGCATACACAGGCCAGCTGCTTGAAACACAATAAATGTTTTAATAGGGGTATCATCTCTAATTTTTTTCAAAGTTTGAGATAAAAATACAGCCCTTTGGTCATGTTAAGTAAGCACTTTGTTAATCAATCAGCTATCTACCCCAGCCCTGTTGATGTGTCTTGTCAAGTTTTGATTTATTAATAAGAGAAAGCAAGTGTCTTAAAAACACACTTTAGAAGTGCCAAGGTTTAAACATGTGCAATTCTAGTACATGCGCTAAACTTTTCTGGAAATATACTTACCCTAGATGACATTTCAGGATCAAAGTTCAAATTGGCTATCCTGTAGGACTGTATGATGACGAAACTGTTGTCTAAAGAGAGTGAAGGTCCCTGAGATGATGGGGCTGGATTATTTGCTGATATATGTTATGAGGTGGCAAATGTATCTGGATGAATGTGTCTGCTCCTGTTCTTTTTTCCACCATAGGCGGTAGGCACCACCCGCAAAGCAAGGGGGAGCTGCTTCTATTGAATGAACTCACACTTTGCAACATAGTGATAAATCATCCAAATAGTAACTGAATACCTAAGCCATGATGTGTGCATTCTTGACAGTACTTAAGCTTCACATAAAAATAGTTCAATCCGACTTAGAAGTTAACTCATGTTTTACTTTTTATGAAAAAAATTGTGTTCGATAAATTAAATTATATTTTATTAAAAATCCACAGCAGAACTACATCTGAATGAACAAAACTGACTATGTAAAACTAGAATACAAGCTTCTCTTTACAAATAATTAGCTTTGGGAACTATGCATGATGGTGTTTAATGTCAAAAGATGTCTAGATAATGGTTTTTATCATAGGCAAACTATTGTGAAAGTTATTTTTGAGGCATAAAATAAAATGTTTCTCTGATATCTGGGGAAAAAAAAGAACATAGAGTGATAAAACAGAGGATAGTACTTTGCCATATGTATCTAGGGACATTTTCCTATAGAGACTATTCAAGATCCCAGAAAACCACAAAGCTAAGGGACATTGTGTGTTCATTATATATATATATATATATATATATATATATATACACACACACACATGTGGAGCCCTACTTTGTTAGTTTTGATAGCCATAGAAGAATAAGAAGGAATAGTGTCATTTATACATAAAATGTGAAGTTTTGCATTATAAATTGCATGTGTGTTTGCTTACTTGCTTACTTCATATCCTGAATATGAAAGTTCAAGAAGAGTTTCAAGTGTTGGGCCTTTCCTTTCCTTCTATCTTGTTCAATAAAGCGTCTCTCTGTTTGCCACTGCTGTGTATGCCAAGTTATCTGCCCTAGGCACTTTTGGGTATTCCCTGGTTTCTGCCTCCCAGCTTGTTGTCTGTGTTAGCTTTACATGAGTTCTAAGGCAATAAACTCCGATTCTTATGTTAGTAAGGCAAGCCCATTTCCCCATAGCCTGGACACTTCCTTTCTCCACAGAAACACCTCTCCCTCAGCAACACCAAGCAAGATGAACAGACAAAATAGCTTGAAAATATTTGTGAATTTATAATAGTTTTGATCTTTGACTGGGACTAGAAATTGAAACCTTATTTATTGTTGTTCTTATGAGTCAAAAAATGTAACAATTTTCATCGGTGGATACAGTTCCACAGCCAGTTATAATGAAACATTTAACCATCTATCATGATTTCATAAGGGTTCTGAGAAGTTTCAGGGTCCTATCAACTGAAAGTAAACTCATATAGACTCTTATTAACTTTGACAGCCACTGCAATACATTACCAAATATGTAGCAAGTAATTACTTATTCTTTTATATTAGCAAAGATTATGTAGGCTTTTGTAAAATTAAAATACTCATAACACTGGATTATTTTATTACCTGAAAAACAATATAGGTCAGCAAGTGTGATTGGTAATTGTCCATATTTTTTAATCTACCAAATTTCATGGTACACTCTGTATTAATATATCACTGTACCTGAAGGAAAATAAATGTGCTAAATTTCCAATTTTGTCTCAGTATCGTAGAAGGGCTAATTTCAATCTAGTTCTTGTGTTCTAAAGGAGAAGAGAAGTCTTTGGAAATGTGCTTTTTCGGACGGCCTCTAAGTTGCACCTCATTGCCTCACGAAGGTTTTCTGCTCTCATATTGCACTTACTTGCTGCTTGTAATTAATCATTTATAGGAAAAAATGTAATGTGAAATTTTATTTTATAGCTATTTACTTTAGAAATAATAACTTTTTCCAGGTATTTAGAGGGAACATCTTGAAATTAAAGTGAAGATGAGAATCAAGTTGAAAATGAGAAAAATAATTTATCTCTGTGATGAAAGTAAAATGTTTAATTGATGCCTTAATATAAGACATCACCCTTTGAATAACCAGTATAACCAGTCAAGTTTAAAGGTAGCCATCTATGCCACTTGGTTTGATTATGGTATTCTGAAATTGAACAGATGACTTCCTGTTATTTCAATATTTGAATTGCTACTGTGGCTACACACCAATATGACTCTGCAAATATCATTATTTCAAGTTGTTGGAAGCACACTCTGAGAGATGGTTACAATACTGACAGTGTCTAGGCCAAGCTCTTGAATTCAGGTTTTAGCTATATAAGATTAACCCTTATTAAATTACTTAACCTCTGTGTATTAGTTCCTTTTCCAGTTTTTATGACAAAACATCCAGCCAAAACTAAAGGAAAGAGGGTTTGTTTGGCTCAGTTTTAAATAGTAATCTGCAATGCTGAGAAAGGAATGATGGCAGGGAGCTGAGTTAGCTAGTCACATCAAACTCAGTCAGGAAACAGAAAGGAATGTGGCTTCTCAGCACTCTGCCTTTTCATTCAGATTAGGACACCACCCATAAATAGCATAGGCTTTCCCAATTCAATTAACATGTAGAAAATCTCTCACACACTTGAACAGAAGCTTGTCTTCTTGATGATTTCAAATCCTCTTAAACTGACTATCTGTGTTAACTATGTTGTATTTCTTCATTTGAATATAAACAATAACATCAAGGTTGATAGTTTATTGTTTTTAATCACCTTAAGAATAATTTATTTCATCAAGTAATTGTGAAAAATTGTTTGCTGAATCAATACATCATTGTACCTTACGAGAGATGGTATTCCTAAGTACTCAGCTGCTGTGTTTGTATCATTTTTAAAGATTGTGTCCTCCTTTTCATTCATTCACTTGACGTCCCAATTGTAGGGCCCCCTCCTCTCCTTTAGGTATGACACTCCTCCCTTCTTCCCCGAATTTCCCCCCTTTTCAGAGAAGGAGTCCCAACGTGTAACCATCTCAGCACATCAAGTCCTATCAGAACTGAGAGCATGCTCTACCGTGGTGTCCTGGTAAGGCAGCCCCGCCAGAGGGAAGTGATTAAAAGATACAAGAGAGTCCTTGTCAGAGACTGTCCCCGTTCCCCTTGAAGACTCCACATGAAGACCAAGCCGGTCCTTCTGTCTTTCTTCCCACTCTTCCACAAGTTTCCTGTGTGCGCCACCCAAAGTTTGACTGTGAATCTCAGCATCTGTTTTCATCTGCTGCTGGGTGGAGTGTCAGCAAACAGCTATGCTAAGCTCCTGGCTGCAAGCAAAGCAGAGTGTCCTTAAGAGTATTAGGGGTTGGCGCTCTCCCACGGTGTGGCCAGGGATTAGTTGGACATTCCCTCAATCTTTTGCTCTGTCTTTATCCCTGCACATCGTCCAAGCAGGGTAAATTTTGGGTCAAAGTTCTTGTAGGTGGTTGGTGTTCCCCTCCCTCTACATGGAGGAGTCCTGACTTGTTAGAGGGAGGCCTATTCAGTCTCCATGTCCCCGCTAGTAGGAGTCTCTGCTAGAGTCACCCCACATCTTCCCAGAAGCCTCCTTATCCTAGATCTTCAGCCTGTCTCAGACAACCCCCAGAACAAGGTTTCTCTTCTCTCTGTGGGCCCTCTGTCCTCCTCCTACACACAAACACACACACACACACACACACACACACACACACACACACACACTCACACATCCCGGCTCCCCAGCTCTCCCCACCCCATTTCTCTCAGCACTCCCTCTCCTTTCCTATTCCCTCTCTTCTAGCACTTCCCCTGGCTTTTCTTTTTCCTCTTCTCAGTGATATTCATGCATCTTCCCTTGAATGCTTTTTGTTACGTAGCTTCTTTGGGTCTGTGAATTGTAATAGGGTTTTCCTATACTATATGGCTAATATCTGCTTATAAGTGATTACATACTATATGTGCCTTTCTGGGGTCTGGGTTACCTCACTCAGGATAATCTTTTCTGTTCCATCCATCCATGAAATCTGCAAATTTCATGATTTCCTTGTTTTTAATTGCTGACTAATATTACATTGTGTAAATGTACCACAATTTCTTTATCCATTCTTCCATTGAGAGAGATCTAGGCTGATTCCCGTTTCTGCCTATTACGAACAAAGCTGTATGAACATAGCTAAACAAATACCCTTGTTGTATGACAGAGCATATTTTGACCACAGGAATGCTATAGCTGGGTCTTAAGGTAGAGCTATTCCCAATTTTCCGAGAAACGCTCAGATTGATTTCCAAGATGGTTGTACAAGTTTACACTCCCACCGAGAAGGATTAATTCAGGAAAACTGCAGCCCAGTAAAGTTTCAATTTTAAGTCAGCAGTACATAACATGTGGGGGGTAGGTCAATTCTATCTCAATTGAAAAGTAAGTGAATATGCACAGTTTGATAATTTTGATTTAAAGTTGATAGTTTATTGTTGAGACACATGTAATGAGAAATAGAATACACATGGTACAGGAGCTTTAGTCTTTTCATTAAGGGTAAAAATTATGCCTTATCTAACATTAAATATTTTACTTCAAGGTTTTTTTTAGCAGATAAACTCTGAGGTACTTAGTAATATAGGATGAAAATGATGTTTACAAGAGATTTGAAAGCATTCTTTCTTCTGTATTTAGAGGTAGTTTGAAAGGTTTGGGGTTTAGCTCTTCTTTAAAGTTCTGGTAAAGATCTGTGGTAAATTCATCTGTTTTTGCTGTTGCTTAGGCTTGGTTGGATTGGGAGAAGTTTATTGTTTCAACTTTGCCTTTTGTGAAGTTCCTGCTTAATCTTTTCTTCGGTTCTTGTTTTAACTTTGGCTTACTGTATTCATTAAGCAAATGATACATTTTCTTAGGATTTTCCAATTTAATAACGTTTCTTGGAATCATGTCTTTACAGTCTTGTGGGTTCCATTCTGTCTTTTGGAATAATTCCTATTTTCCTTCCAATTTTATTAATAATGTTTCTTACTCTTTCTTTCCTTTGGTTAGTTTTCTTTTTGTTGGTTTATCAATCTTGTTATTCTTCTCAAATAACTAACTCTTTATTCCACTTAATATTTGCTGTCTTTCACATCCCTCCTCCACTAATTTATTAACTTTTTTCTCTATCTTTTATTTTATACATTGAGCTATTAACTTCCCTCATAGAACTCTGTGTTTTATATATTTTAGTATCTTATGTTTCATTTTTATTTATTTCTAGAAAATATATAATTTTCTTTTCTATTTCTATTTCTTCTTTTTGCAATTCATTCATTGTTCAAAAATGTTTTGTTCAATTTCCATAACCATGTGTATTTTCTTTGTTTTCCTACTGCTGTTAATGTCTAGCTTTATCCCCCTGGAGTCCAATAACATATAAGAAGTTTTACAGTTTTTCTCTATTTCCTGTGAGATGCTTTGTAGTCTAATACCTTGTTGAAAAGTATGATCTTTATCTTTGCTTCTGAGGGAGTATTGCATCATTTTTCTCTTAGATTTTCTAAAATTCATGTGTTCTTTTTTTCCTTAAAGTGCTTGTCCTGGGTACTGTATCACATGGCCTATTTCAGAATTGCCTTTTATTCTTTTCGTTCTTTTTGAAAATTTTGTTTAGAGTTCTGTTTATTAATGGTGATGGTTTTATAAGATTGTTACTTTACCTTAATTTTATTAATGCTTTAAGAAGGGAGAAAATCAGTACTTCGCCTCGGCTGACTCTTTCCTATTCTTTCTTCTTGATTTTTATTGTAATTGTTTGTCAATATTGAGTTTAATTTTTGTGATGTTTCCATAGAGCTACTGAGAAAAATATGTACTACCTAGTGTTTACAGAAGTATTTCTGTAGATATTTCTTAAGTACTTTAAATCAATGATGTCATTTAGCTCAATCATTTCTCCTTTCATTTATATAAATGAGTTATACATTGGTGAAAGTGCAGGATTAAAGCCACTTATCATTGATGTGTTGGAGTGGAATATCAAAACAATGAAAAAGCCCAGCATGGGTGAGATAGGGGCTTATGGGGTACCACCCTAAGCTGAGAAAGTTACTGGCAGATATTGGCTTCTGGGAAAGAAGAAGTCACTTTGCTTCAGTGATTTGTTTCTTGGGAGACAAATCCATTCTTTGGCAGATGGCTCTATAACCATGCTCATACTGGCAGCATTAAGTGGAAATATTAAATTAAAAAAAAGGAGATGATGGAATTGAGACAGAAAAGCAGTGGTGAGAATATGGGAGGATTTGAAAGGTTTGGAATGGTGAATCAATTCTATCAAACTAGGCATGGATGCATTCAATTAAATAAATAAAATTATTAAATAAACCTAAACATATTTATATTTTTAAAAATTTTATTATGGTATTCCTGGTAGCTTTATTTGAAATATAAGTAGTGAGAAAAAAAGAAATCGAAACCAGAATAGCAATGCATTGGCAAATAGATTTTTGTATTAATGAGAAAAAATAAGTTTTTTCAGCATATTGTATTCAGCAAAGGCTTGAGTTCTGTAGTAGACAAATTACTTTTGTGCTGCAGGAATCCTGCTTTTGGTTTGAAAACTCATTTCGTAGGTGTTCTAAGGGACTTGGAATTAAAGATTATTATTAAAGTGCCTCAGTAACATGACTGTATAATGAAGCTCAGTTTTGAATTTTTTGAGAAGACTTTCTAATAGTTCATTTGAAGAATATAAGAGTTTCAATGAGTAAATTGAAATTAACAAAACATGATTTTAGTGAAATTAAGTACCAGAGTAAATATAGTTAAATGTTTTCCAGGACACTGAAATATCCAATTTACAATAATTTTGTAGTATATTTGCATATTTAACAAAATTGAATTAAATATAATGCTTACTATACATTTCATTATGATTTTGTGCCATAATCCTGCTGAATAGACAATTTGAATTCTTCTCTAAAATAACTTATGAGCCAGTAAATAAAGCCAAGTTCCAGGAATTTCAAAGTATTTGAAACAACGACAATAAAAATGAATAATCAATACACTAATGAATAAGCACAGTACCACTTCCATATGAAAAAGAATAGAAAACTTTTAATGTTTTAATATATTCAATGAAAGAAGGTAGAGATAGAAAGACCTGGAGGGGACAGGAATTCCAAAATGAGACTAACAGAGCCAAACAAGCAAACAAACAAAAACAAAGAAACAACCAAACAAAAAGCTGGTCCCTGGGGGCCCTGAAGGAAATGATGCCCCAACCAAGGACCATGCATGGAGAGGACCTAAAACCCCTGGCTCAGATGTAGCCCATAGACTCAGCCTCCAAGTGGGGTTCTTAGTAAGGGACTCAGGGACTGTCTTTGGGATGAACTCAGTTGCCAGCTCTCTGATCACCTCCCCCTGGTGGGTACAGCCTTGCCAGGCCACAGAGGAAGAAAATGCAGCCAGCACTTATGAGACCTAGGCTAGGGTAAGATAGAAGGGGAGGAGGACCTCCCCTATCAGTGGACTAGGGGATAGATATAGGGGGAGAAGAGGGAAGGAGGGTTTGGGAAGAGATGAGGGACTGGGCCACAGCTGGTATACAAATTGAATAAATTGTAATAAATGATAATAATAATAATAATAATCTAAAAAAGAAAATTTCCTATATCTTAACTAAATGGTAATGTGGTAACCAGATTATTATTTGGCAAGACTGAAAAAAAAAAAAAAAAAAGATGAGGGAGCGGGATACAGCTGGGACACAGAGTTAACAAAATGTAACTAAAAGAAAAATAAAATTAAAAAAAGAAAAAAAAAAGAAAGAAGCTTTAACAAGTTAAGATAGTAATGCTAGAAGAAAATAAGTGAATTTTTTAAAAAGTTCTACATTTTACTTGTATAAACTCAATATTATCAGACATTTACAATAAAAATTAAGAAGACAAAATAGAAGAGAATCTAGGTACTGATTTTTCTCCCTTTTTAAAGCTCTAACAAAATTAAGGTAAAATAACAATCTTATAAAACACATCAACTACTAATAAATAAGACTCAAAACAACATTTTCAAAGATTAAAAAAGAATAAAAGGCAACTCTGAAATAGGCTCTTGTGATACAGTAACCAGGACAAGCACTTTAAGTAACAACAACAACAACAAAAAGACATTAATTTTAGAAAATCTAAGAGAAAGATGATGAAATACTCCCTCAGAAGCTGAAAAGAAAAAAATCAAACTATCCAGCAGGGTAATACACAAAACAAATTCAACTTCTAGCACAAAATAAAAACTATGCTGCAGATGATGAATATTGCAATGCTTATAAATGGGGAAATATCTATCTATCTATTTGTTTGTTTGTTTGTTTTGGGACAGGGTTTCTCTATGTAGTCTTGCCTGTCCTGGACTCACTTAGAAGAGCAGATTGGCCTTGAACTTACCACAGTCTGCCTGTCTCTGCCTCCCAGAGTGCCAGGATTAAAGATGTGAGCCACCATGCCTGGCTAAATAGGCTAATCTTAACAAATAAAAAGTAAAGATCAGATATTTTTAGCTATTTTTTTGAGAAATCATATAATGTGTTCGATCGTATTTAATCTCATTTCTCACCTCAACTTCTTATTCACTTTTTATGTCTCAGATAACCTGATTTATATTATTGCAATTTCATTGTCTTTCCTATACTTTGTATATCACAAATTGCAAATGCTTAGTTTAGATTTAAGACTACATCTACAGTCAATATAAAAAAGATATCAAATAGAAAAACTTATAAAGAGTCTTAGTTACATGAAGGAATTCTAAAATTGTATGGAGCAGATTTGGATTTATTTATAATAAACTACATATATTAAGAACAGTTATGAAACAAGCAAGAAAGTCATATGTGAAAGTTCCATTCGAATGCTTAGCTCATTTGTATTTGGCAACCTTGAAGAAAAACATACCTACCCTGCCTGGATGAGTTTAAAGTTTTGTATCTAAATATTCTCCATCATATCTTGTATTTATCAACTTAAAAAAAATCTTTCTAGACCTTAACACATTTTTTTAGGTCCTAAGAAGTTATTTTAATTTTGATGTAAGCAGCAAAGAGCTAATAGAAGAAAAATGCCCAGAGAAAATATCTGACACAGCAAAGCATACCTAGGCTTCACAGGAGAAAGTCACAATTGTGTATCTTTAACACAGCTGCAATCATACAATTTTGGTGCCTCTTAAATTTCATCTCAAAATTTGCTAAGGAATTTTATTTCCATTTCTCTTTTCAGTGAATGAGATAATAGGGCGGTTTCTGGTAAATACTGGGCATAATTATTCCTGATAAGGTAAAAGCATAGTTCTCCTGGGTCGCAGAAGTAAATTTTTTACAATTTTTATTTTTTAATATTAATCACAGGTTATTTACTTTGTATCCCAGCCGTAGGCCCCTTCCTCATTCCCTCCCAATCCCACCCTCCCTGCCCCTCTCTAAGTCTTCTGATAGCGGAGGTCCTCTTCTCTTTCCATCTGACCTTAGTTTATTAATTCTCATCAGGACTGGCTGCAATGTCCTCCTCTGGCTACTTGTCCCTGGTGGGGAGGGGTGTTAAGAGTCAGCCACTGAGTTCATGTCAGAGACAGTCCCTGGGAAACCCCTTGGATGCTGAGCTGCCATGGGCTACATCTGAGCAGGGTTTCTAGGTTATGTCCACGCATGGTCCTTGGTTGGAGAGTCAGTTTCAGAAATGACCCCTGTGCTGAGATATATTTGGATATTGTAAGTAGGAAAAAAACAACAAACAGGACAAGAGCCTACCATAGAGACTCTACCTAGCAGTGTATCAACCCAGATGCTGAGACTCATAACCAAACCTTCGGCCCAGTGAAGGGAATTATGTGAAAGAAGGAGGAGTTAATAAGACCTGGAGACAATGGAAGCCGAAGTAATTTTTAACAAAATGTGGGGAGGAGAAAGAGAAGAGGAAGGGAGGAGACTGAGAGAGCTCAGGGATTTGGGGGGCCACAAGGAGCCCTTGCCCCTGGGTCTGGCCTCTGAGTAGGTGAGTCAGCGGACAGGAAAGGGATCCCTTGAAACCAAAATGGAAGCCCCTCTCTGCCTCCCAGCTGGAACCCCAGGAGTGAGCAGGAGGGTCATGGTCAAGCCTTATTCTGCATTGGGAATGGACCATGGAGAGGGATGCAAAGGTGGCTGCTGCAGAATGTATTCAAAACAAAAAAACTTTGGAATTTAAAAAAAAAGAAGCATTTTTAAAATATAAATAAATATACATGTTCTTGTTTGTGAGTTAACCAATAAGTATGTTTAGAAAGGACCAAGGACTGTTTCCAGCTGAGACCTAATTGACTAGGATCAGAAGGAAGGAAAAGACCTCCCCTATCAATGGACTTGGGGAGGGACATGCATGCAGAAGGTGGAGGAAGGGAGGGATTGGGACAGGAGGAGGAAGAGACCCACAGGGGGGATACAAAGCGAATAAAGTGTAATTAATAAAGAAAAAGAAAAAAGACAAAAAGAAAGGACCAAGGATCTGCACTTCAGCATGTGCAAGATTCCCGGCTATTTTAATGTATTTTAAATCTCATTTTAAAAGGGAATGCTGTCAGCTTCAGGGGGCCTCATAGAAAATCCTAACTGGTATTGGAGAGAAACTTTACTACATATCCAGATGAACAGGGGCACCTTTCTTTTCCCTACACCCATAGTTTCCCCTGTCCTTGTATTCTGCTTCATTGGTGAAGCATGTTAGATCAGTAAGACTAAGATAATTATCCCCTCTGTCTGAGTGCTGGGATTACAGGCATGTTCCACCGTGCCCAGCTTAAATTGATTTAATCAGTGAATGGAGGGAAATATGTTCTTGGTGAAACAAGTCTGTTCCTCTGTATGAATAGTCTGAAGACTGTTGCCATCATTTACTTTGTTGTTTCCTTTTTATTCCCTTACAATTTTGAAATGCTTTGAAATTTTATGCAAGGTCCTTTCTTCACAGGGTTCAAGTCTGGTGGGAAAACTTCAAAATTTTAAAAGTCATTGAAATAAAATGAAAATGCCTTATATAGCTCCCCAGTTTCTAATCTGGCAAACTTCCAATGACATGGACTTGTTCTGGGGACAAGCTCTGAATCAAGAATTGACTACCAGCCAAAATCTTTTCTGTTCTCTGGGAAACTCTGATCAGCTAACAAGAAGCAATCCATGGAATCAAGGGTTCCTGTTTCCAAAGTTAATACAAAATGTATGCTCTGAATGAGCAAACTGAAATGTCCACACAGTGCTTTCATCAGTGATTGTGCTGTTGAACAAAGACAACACTATTTTGAGGAAGCCTGGGTTCTGCCTTGCTTGATTGCTATTCCTTTTTTTTTTTTTTTCTAAATAGATTTTTCTTCTAGCATATATTCTCAGTACAGTTTCCCCTCTCATAACTCCTCCTAGATATCACTGGTCTCCCCTCTCATCTGAATCCACACCATTCTTGTCTATCCTTAGAAAACAAATAGGTATCTAAATAATAATAATAATAAAATAAAACAAGATAAAACAGAAACAAACTAACCAAATAGGAAAAAAAAAAAAGAAAACCACAAACAGAAGAAAAAGAGCTAAAGAAAAGCACACACACAAAAAAACCAGATGCAGATGTAGATACACACATATTCATACACACTTGAGTCCCACAAAAATATTAAACCAGTTTCAGTTATATATACCAAAAGAGCCAGTAAGAAAGAAAAAGCCTTGACAAAGTGTTATGAGATAAAGAATTTCCAAAGATGCCACTGAGTTTGTTTTTTTGTTTGTTTGTTTGTTTTCGTTTATAAAGAAATTATCATTTATTACAATTTATTCACTTTGAACCCTGGCTGTGGCCCACTCACTCATCTTCTCCCAATCCCTCCCTCCCTCCCTCTTCTCCGCATATGCCCCTCCCCTAGTCCACTGATAGAGGCCAACCTCCTCCCCTTCTATCTGATGCTAGCCTATCAGGTCTCATCAGGACTGGCTGCATTATCTTCCTCTGTGTCCTGGCAAGGGTGGCCCCCTCACCCTACCCTCCAGGGGATGTGATCAAAGAGCCAGTCACTGAGTTCATGCCAGAGACAGCACCTGCTCCCCTTACTGGAGACCCCACTTGGAGACTGAGTCTACGGGCGCAGAGAGAACCTGAGTTTATTTTTGCAGCCATGTTCTGTTGGCTGTAGGGCCAGCCCTCAAGAGGGAGAACATACAATGAGGGGCAGACATCTCTTTCACCAATGTAAGCTTCCAGTGTCAGGAATGCAATACCCATACTGTCAAGCTTGTACCTCTAGAGCCTTCACCCCACATCCTTGGACCAGTTCATATTACTGGAAGGTATAGACAGACTACCAAAGGAAGAAAACCATCAGCCATGCTACAAACACTTTGAGGTCAAATAGACCTAGAAGAGACCCAAACACAACTGTTCCGTTAAAGGAATATTGCATTAAGATGACTCATTGACCTAATACTCTAGCTGTGAGATCAGTATCTTGCTCAGCCACCATCAGAGAAGATTCTTCCTGCAGTCGATGAAAATAAATACGGAGATACACCATTAGACAATGTGCAGTGAGAGATCTAGGAACACGTGGAGCTAAATGAAATCTCTCCATCAAATTCCTCCCCTCAGAGCTCAGGGAATGCCTGGCAAAGAGGCGGAAAGATTCTAAGAGCCAGACAGAATGGAAGACAGCAAGGACACAAGGCCTTCTGAACATAGAAGGACAATCTCACATGTGAACTCGCTGAGACTGTGGCAGTATGCTCTAGGCCTGCACTGGTCTGCACCAAGTGGGATTTCAGTGCTGACAGAAGTGGGCACACCCCCCTATCCCTAACCCAGAAGCTATCTTCAATGATAACCACTTGTAAATGAAAAATTAGTGAGCTTTCTTCAATGGAGTCTCACTGAACTACAGATAATTTTTCTATTTGGATATTTTATATTTTTATTTAAAAATTACATGAAAGCAACAGTTTTTATAATACTTTTTCTCACTATGTTAAAAGTGTAAAGTAATCTCTTTAGACACTTGCTCTTTATTTTATGATGATGAAAATTCACCTTGTGATAACATAGCTATACATATATCCATTAGAAGCTAGAAGAGAACATTTAGGCCTAAGTTAAAGTGTGAAGTCATTGTTGCTAAGACACTGCACCATGCTCTAAGGCTTGCAGCTGCGGCAACAGGAGGGCCTAGAGTGCAATTTGTGTTGAGTTGCAAGACCACTGTTACAGGATGGAGCTGTGAACATGTGAAGCGAGGACTTCTGCCTTTGCCTGCAGAGGTTTACTCTACACTTGTTTCCTCTGAGATGGGTACCTTTCTCAGTCAAAACATGGTTTTGTGTTGACTTAGTGAGTTCTATCTTTGTGAAACTTGTTTTCTACATTTTTCAAGTATTAGAAAATTTAAAATAAACTCCATTTGCTTTCTTTAGGGCACTGTTTTTCTTCTTGCGTTCTAAGCTATTCTCTGAAACCATGATTAAGTTAATCTATGAGAATTTGTTTGTGAAAATTAATTCCTGTCACAAAGCATGTACATCACTTATGTGTATAGAATTCACAAAATTTTGAGCTATTATTAGATATCTTTTTACAAAAAAATATGTATATGGTGAGTTAAAAATAGTGCTTTAAATGTTTTTTTTTCTAACATACAGATGCAAAATGAAAACATTAAAATTGTATTTCATCTCTCATAATTAGGAGAGAAATCAGATGTCATCAGTTCAAGAAAGTTAAGAAATCACAGCTCCTTACAGCTTAAAGAATCTTAGGAGCTTGGGGAGATGGCTCATTCCATAATTTACTTCGCTAAGCAAGCATGAGGAGCTGAGTTTAACACTAGTTTGGCTCAGAGCAGCATGCGTGGAATCCTATTGCAGGTGGGGAAAAGAGAAGGATTCCAGATATTTGATTGCCAGGCACTCTGGCCATGTCTGCAACCTAGCTTCAGTATGATGATGATGATGACAGTGAACAGTGTTAAAGAAGAAATCTAGATACTGACCTCTGATGTTCACATGGTCATGAGTGATGAGTATGAGTAATCACACACACACTTGTATAGCATGAGCACACACAATGGTGGAAATAAATCTACAAACATGTTTACAGTTAGTTTTCCCATGAAATGAGAGATGTTAACTGAGTACCTGCTAGCCAAAATATACTCGTACCTCCATGGACAAGAATTACTATCCATTGCTAAGATATGCACAATGTATGGAGTTGTAAAATTCCTCAGCCACAAGCAAAGGCAGGCATCAGACAACTTAGAAGGTCATACTGTAAACAATGAATAATTTGCTTAAACAGCATGTTCTAATATTTACATATTTTTAACATTTGTCAAACTATATTAGATGTCACAGCCTGAAAAACATTCAAATCAAACAAAATAAAAATGATTTGTCAAAGCTTGTAAAAATATGCTTGTTTATTTCATTAAACCTAAAAATCAGGTGAAAGTTAAATAAATGGTTTATTATTAAACAAAAACATATTTTATATTAGCATTCAGACACACAAATATATAATAACATATAATGACATGTAGCTTTCAATGATTGTTTTCTTTCATCATAAACAGGGAATTTAAGTGGAAAATAAAAAGAAACAAAGAAATATGAAGTATACTTGACAGTAAAATCTTTGCCTTTTTCCTTACAAACTTGACACCTAGATATTCTTTTATTTTTATTTTATTCATTTTAAAAATGTATTTATATTTTTATTAATTACAGCTTATTCACTTTGTATTCCCACTGTAGCTCCCTCCCTCATTTCCTCCCAATCTCATCCTCCCTTCCTCATCTCCTCCCATGCCCCTCCTCAAGTCCACTGATAGGGGAGATCCTCCTTCCCTTCCATCTGACCCTAGCCTATCAAGTCTCATCAAGACTGGCTGCATTGTTTTCCTCTGTGGCCTGATAAGGCTGCTCCCTGCTCAGGGGGAAGTGATCAAAGAACCAGCCAGTGAGTTCATGTCAGAGACAGTTCCTCTTCCCATTTGGACACTGAACTACCATCGGCTACATCTGTGCAAGGGTTTTAGGGGTTCTAGGTTATTTCCATGCATGGTCCTTGGTTAGAGTATCGGTCTCAGATAAGACACCTATGCCCAGAATTTTTTTTATCTGCTGCTTTCCTTTTGATCTGTGGAGTTCCTGACCCCTCTAGGTCTTCCTATCTCCCCCTTCTTTCATAAGATTCCCTGCACTTTGCCCAAAGTTTGGCTATGAGTCTCAGTATCTCCTTTGATACTTTGCTGGGTAAAGTCTTTCAACTGTCCTCTGTGGTAGGCTCCTGTCCTGTTGCATGTTTTTTCCCTCTTCCAATGTCCATCCAGTTTGCCTTTCTGCATGAAGATTGAACATCTTACCCAGGGTCTTCCTCCTTGCTTGGCTTCTTTAGGTGTACAGATTTTAATATGTTCATCCTATATTATATGTCTAATATCCACTTATAAGTGAGTATACACCATGTGTGTCTTTTTGCTTCTGGGATACCTCACTCAGGACGATCTTTTCTGGTTCCCATTTGCCTGCAAATTTAATGAATTCCTTATTTTTAATTGCTGAGTAGTATTCCATTGTGTAAATGTACCACGATTAATTTCTGTATCCATTCCTCTATTGAGGAACATCTGAGTTGTTTCCAGATTCTCGCTTTTATGAATAAAGCTGTTATAAATATGGTTGAGCAAATATCCTTGTTGTATACTTGAGAATATTTTGGATATATGCCTAGGAGTGATATAGCTGGATCTTTAGTTAGCACTATTCCTAATTTTCTGAGAAAGTGCCAGATTGATTTCCAAAATGGTTGTACAAGTTTACACTCCCACCAGCAATGGAGGAGGGTTCCCCTTTCTCCACATCCTCTCCAGCATGTGTTGTCACTTGAGTTTTTGATCTTAGCCATTCTGATGAGTGTAAGGTGAAATCTCAGGGTCGTTTTGATTTGCATTCCCCTGATGACTAAGGACTCTGAGCATTTCTTTTAAGTGTTTCTCTGCCATCCTATATTCTGTTACAGAGAATTCACTTTTTAGTTCCTTACCCCATTTTTTAATTGGGTTACTTGATTTTTTGTTGTTGTTGTTTAACTTCTTGAATTCTTTATATATTCTGGATATTAGCGCTCTGTCAGATACGGGATTTGTGAAGATCCTTTCCCAGTCTGTATGCTGTTGTTTTGTTCTGACAACAGTCTCCTTCACTTTACAGAAGCTTTTCAGTTTCATGAGGTCCCATTTATTGATTGTTGATCTTTGTGACTTGCCAAAACCACAGAATGGAAAAAAGATAGCATCTTCAA
The DNA here is from genome assembly GCA_010120015.1 of Rhombomys opimus. Classification (NCBI taxonomy): domain Eukaryota; kingdom Metazoa; phylum Chordata; class Mammalia; order Rodentia; family Muridae; genus Rhombomys; species Rhombomys opimus. Next base: position 1,564,726 of record REGO01000185.1, on the reverse strand, counting down.
CAGATGGTTCTGGTCTAACTTGATGTCTACATGTAGAAAAATGAAAATAGAACCATATTTATCAACCTGCAGAAAATTAAAATCCAGTGCAACAAAGACCACAACATAAAACCAGACACACTAACCCTCTCAGAAGAAAAAAGTGGGGAAGAGCCTTGGACACCTAGATATTCTTTTGAAGCTGTATTTAGAAAGTATTCTGCATCTCACTTGTAAAGATGACTGACTTTAAAGCAAAAGTCTCTGGTTCCTTTTCACCTGAAGGCAAACATGAAAATGGAAAGCACCAAAGGCCTTCTGCTCGTTATTTGTAAGGTGAACATTAGAAATTTCACATCGCAATTGTGTTTAGAAACTTTGTATATCTTAAGGAATTATTTTCATGGGAATGTTGTAAAGTTAGCTTAATAAAATTATAACAAAAGTGATAAGAATAAATTCAAGGTAAGGAAATAGCAGTTTTCTCTGGTATGAGTTTTCTTAAAGTAATTTTTGCAACTGCAATTCACAGGCTTTTTCTGAGCATAGTCCAATACCACGTTCAAGAACTATACCTCTATGTGAACTTGTATTAACGTTTTAAATAAGTATTCACACTTTTGTTTATAGATAGCAAAATACCATATTGTTGTCTGGCTTTCATGGAATAATTTGGATTTTCAAAGAAAGCAGGATATTTTCCCTTCATATTCTTCCAACTAATTTGGAGTGATAAGATTAATTGTTTTTTCCAAGAAATATACATCAATATGTAATTTTACATGAAAAACTATTATCATTTCTTCTTGCAATAAACTAGTCACTATTGCATTTTCTTTTAGAGAAAGCTCTGCATTGTTGGGAATGGCTTCAATAGTGGCACAATGTTTAGCCAGTAACCATCTGCTTTCTGATTGGATTTCAGAACTACTCCACAGAAAGAAATTCCTACCTGGTACTGTTAATCTAACCAAAAGTCCATGGTTGTGGAGCTTAAAGACCCTTGAAGCAAACCTACTAGTATTAGTCTGTTTAATAAACACTGTCAAGCTGCCTTCTGGATTCATATATCTCTACCCTTAAATTAGTCAGCTTTTATACCTCATCAAAGAAATCTTTGTACAGTAAATATTTAACATAGAAACAACTGGTCAAAGTATAGACAATAGGTTTGACGTACTCATCCATACATGGGAAATCTGTCTATTATCCTCACCCTCCTAAAGACTGAGAGATCACTGGAGAAGAGGAGACGGGAAGATTCTAAGAGCCAAAAATAATTTAATACCAGAGCTAAACATTTTGCTGATAGGACTACTAAACTCAATAATTCTTAGCAGTTATGTTTATCTACAAAATATTTATATAAGATAAAGCCAGACAACATTCTAGTGTAGACTGAGGAGGGGTTCCTGACCCTCACTCCTAAGTGATGGGCTATAGGCAATTGATTTCTGAGGGAATAACTAGAATCATCTTAGAAGAGGGAACCTCAGTAAGAAAATGCCCCCACCAGATTAGCCTGTAGTGTGTTGTTTTTGTTTGTTTGTTTGGTTGTTTTTTTGTTTGTTTTTTGTTTGTTTGTTTTTCATTGAAGATGTACGTGCAAAGGCCCAGCTCACTGTGGGAGATGGTGCCACCTCTAAGCTAATGATCCTTGATGCCATAAGAAAGCAGGTTGGGAAAGCCATGAGGAGCAAACCAGTAAGCAGTCCTCCTGATCTTCTGATTTTTACAATTTTCCCAACTTCTATTCTGCAATGTCCCCTGAGACTTAGGTGTGAGAGTATTTTGTAAATGTATCCATTGGGGGTGGGCTCCATATTTTGCATATTGACTCATTGTCGTTTTCTGCAGTAGTCTCCATCACCCCATCAATGACCAGCACGCCACAATAACTCTACAGGAGAAGTTGTGGCACACATACTTTGGTGGTAACCAATGGCTCTGTAATTGGATTTAAGACTCACTCAACAAAACTGATACTTTGCTACTGAAAACTTAGCTGAATGATCAGTGCTGGTGAAATAAATCTCTGTTGTTGGACAAGACCCTACAACCACTAATTTACTAAAACACATTATACCTTTAAAGAATAAATTTATTTTAAATCGCTCTCTCTCTTTCTCTCTCTCTGTGGCATGTGTGTGTTTGTGAGTGTGTGTATTATGTAGATAGGTGTGAAAGTAGGTAGGTATATACGAATAAATGTATTTGCCTTCAGAGGCTAGAAAAAGTTGTCTCATTCCCTGGAGCTGACATTACAGGTGTTTATGAGCCATCTTTAGTGGTTTCTGGGGATTGAATCTGCGTCCTCTTTGCAAGAGCAGCAATTGCTGTTAACCTCTGAGACATCTATCTCTCTAGTCCCGACTAGATAAAAATTAGAGTATCAAAGTTTCAAATTGATTTAGTCCAAATTTAAATGTTCCTTAGAATATGTGTCATGCTTTCCTTTTTCTTCCATCCCAATTCTCATTGACATTTTGAAATCTCTGTTGTTTGTGGTCTAAACTCAACCTCTGAACGCATACTTTTCATCCTCTGATCTCAAGGAGAAATCAAGGTACTACTGAGAGTGGTAAAAGGTTAGCGTTTGCAGATTTTCTACTTAGACATCATTTATATCTGGATTCAAAAGATTATTCTACTTTACCCTTTCCTAACTGAAATACCATCTAAACATTTATATTTGTTTTGAAGAACTTATCTTGTATTTTATTTTGTATATAAATCCAAGCCAGAGATATTAGAATACTTTGCTGTGCTTTGTCATTCTTTCTCACAGAAGTCTCTTCTTCATGATGCACATGTGTGTATAACTGTACACATGCCTGAAGCACTGATTTCGTGCTGCTCCTCCATTTACAAAGTTTGCCAGATATGGCTCTAGATTTAATCACTTCACTCTTTTTGAAGTGAATTCTTTGCTATTATGAAAACATTCCTATTATTATTGTTCGGTAAGAAGAGAATAATGTTAAATTGACTTATTCTCTAGCAGTACATTTACTTTTGTTGTAAAAAAAGGACTTCTTGAGAGGATTACTAAACACTAAAATCACTGCATTGTAGAACTCTCATTGCCCTTTATAAAAAAGCAAGATTACCTTTTTTTCTCTCTAGAATATGATGTTTTCCATCTCTCTTGAAAGAGAATGGAACTTCAAACACTGTTTCTCAACCTAAGGCTTCCCAGGCATATATTTACACATATTAAGGAATCTTCTTTTAAAATTGTCAATGCTGTCAAGACTAATTGTCAAAAGCAGCTCAATTATAGAGCTAGTTTTTTAAATAAAATTATTTTGTAAAATTTTCCATCTAAAATAGCACCTACCGTTTCATTCATAATTGCTCCAATCACTGCCATTTTATAATATGTTTTATGTCACATTTCTTGTCAGCAGGATACATTATCTTTCAATATTCCACTTTTACAGGCCTCATCACAGGGATGTGTAAAACCAAATCCTCTGTGAAATAATTAACTGAAAATACCAGAGAAGTTGTGTTAGTTTTAATTTTTGCTTGGTTTTATTTTTGAGAGAAACATTAGGTATGCAATTATTTAAATTAATTTTAATGGCCCTATTATTAAGATGCATACACAGGAGATACTGAAAATATGTTAATAATGTTTATTACAATTAATTTTAAATGGGAGTTGAGATTTGAAATGTTGAAACTTCAAGGTATAAAATGAAAACACACAACTCAATAATCTCAGTATTAATCTCAGTACTTTAAAAGGAGTTAAGGAGATACCATAGCAGTAAGGAAAGGAATGTGGGAGGATCCTAATATGAGCTTAGTGCCAGTAAGGATATTTTTACAAGGGGGTGGGAAAGTGTTAAATATAGACAGACAGACCAAAATACAGGAGAGTTTTTCTTTTAAATAAGTCAAGATGTTTTAAATATATATATATATATATATATATATATATATATATATATATATAAATGTATGTTCTAGAACCAAATTTTAGGTAGATCTAATATGAATAAGTTTAATTACAAAATCAGTCAGATTCTAACCCTTGGCCTACTTATTGAGACTAATTTTCTTTGAAGATTGTTCAAGGTTCCTGAAGAACAAAAGAAAAAAAAAAAAAGAAAGAAAG
>REGO01000185.1:1508362-1557877 GCA_010120015.1 Rhombomys opimus | reverse complement strand
AAGATAAAACTAGGCAAAAACCCTCATACCAAGATACCAAGACTGAACAAGACAATCCAAAGGAGGAAAAGGGTCTCAAGAGCAGTAAAGAGAATCATAGAAACATTGCTCCCACTGTTAGGAGTCCCCAAAATCATCAAACTAACAGCCTTAACATATATGCAGAGGACCTAGTGCAGACCCATACAGACCCTTTTCTATGTGGTTCCCCAATATCCAAAGGAAGGAACCAGATTGGGCACCTTCAATACAGATTCTCTGTACAATGTGGGTCTCTTCACTCACTCCCATCTATTGCTAGAAGAAGCCTCTGATGACAAAGCACTAATCTAAGTATAGCAGAATATCATTGGGAATTGTTTCTCATTTCACTGATATTTTTTCTTTTGCTAGTTGTTTTTGGTTCTATCCTAGAGCTGTGGGCTATCCAGCAAGTAGTTCCTGTCCTTTCAGCCAGTAGACAGCATAGACTCCTTATAGAGGCATGGGCCTCAAGTTAAACCAAGCATTGGCTGGCCACTCCCAGAAATTCTCTGCTACCATTGCCTCAGAACATCTTCAGGTAGGCCAGATCGTAGGTGGAGAGTTTTGTGGCTGGGGTGGTTTCCAGGCTTCTCTTCCCATAGCCACTGCAGGGCTTTCTCAGGCCAGAGACTACTACATATGTGAGAAGACTTTATGCAGGCACCAGCTCAACCTCTCTGCCATCAGTGTAGATGTTTTGCTCTGCGGTGGGGCCCCACTATCAGTTTTTAGAGAGTAACCTTCTGTCCTAGCATCAGCCTTGGTTGTTTAGAGATCTACATGGGAGATCCTCCTAAGCCAACAACTCAATTGACTATAACCTATTCTCAGTACTGGAAACCTTGTCTGGCTACAATAGATGGCCAGTTCATATTCTGTATCTTTTATTACTAGTAGTTCTCACTAGGGTCATGCACATAGATTCCAGGAAGTTTCCACTGCACCAGGTCTCCACACCACCTCCCTAGTCCAGGGGTCTCTCCATATTTTCTTCCTCTCCCTCCCCATACTTCTTGCTCTTGTTCCCAACAATCCCCAGTCCACATACAAAATTTCTTCTATTTCCCCTGCCCAGGGTGGTCAATGCATCCCCCCCACACCTCCTAGAGACCTCCTCTTTACCTAACTTCTTTGGGTCTCTGTTTTGTAGCTTGATTACCATTTACTTAACAGCTAATATCCACCTATAAGTACTCATGGGCTTTTTAATGATTCTCGTTTATATAGAAAGGTGTTGGTATTTCACCCACCAGTAGCTATTTAGATAAAACAAAACATGGGCTGAAGAGATGGCTCAGCCATTAAAGGCTAGGCTCACAACCAAAAATATAAGAAAAAAAAAACATTTATATGGGATCCTTGGAAAATATGTGATAAATATGTTTTAAGAGGTTTTTGCCTATTGTTTTGAGGGTTTGGTTATTTATTTAAACAATCTATATGTCAAGTGTTACAATGTTTAATATACATGATATATTCCTAAAATTTAACAGATATTCTGTACTAATAAATATAAAAAGTAATTAGGTTTTAAGAAGTAAAGTGCAAAGGTTTTAATGATATCTGTTAATAATTTAAAAACCATTTTCACCAAATAATATACAATATGTTATTCTAATATATACCTGCTTACAAGTGATAATTAATAACTAAACCTTCTCTGTGAGATTTTATGACTACAGCCTGGGAGTTGTCTCCATGTATTTTTGTCTTTACTGCCTGTAGTGCAGATATACTCTAGAGTTTCTGGTGCATATTTTAAAGTGAATCAGCAGATACAGCCTTGTCTTGTTGAGAGAAAATTCATAATAAAAAGCAGTAATTAAAGATGACAAGATTACAGTTAACAACTTGAAAGCATCATAGTTAAGAACTTGTTAGCAGGAAGAAAAATGTTAGCTAAAATGAGCTGACTGGTTGTAGAGATAAACATTCAAATCCTCCTTCTTGATTATAGCCTAACACAAATGATAATAAACACACACAACTTATTTTGCTATGTAGAATGTGTTCAAATAAAATGCAAATTTAATGTAAACTCTTAAAACTTTAATGGGATAATACTGCATGAAATTGATAAAATTGTTTTTAGGCCACTGGAGAGATTTATCACTGCCTTTGAAGGTCTAGTAGGGTTTAAAAGGCAATATTAAGCAGTAAGTGGCAACGACTATTAAGACAGGATATTCCTTTCCCATGATCAAAACAGAATATTTTGTTTGCAAAGGAACTGGAGCTTAAAGTAAAGATGTCCTACAATACTTTGAATTATCTTCTTTTTTTGTGTGTGTGTGTGATCACAAATTTGCAGTCAAGAACTTTGATTATAAAGCTACTTATTTGCTGTGTAATGTTTGACAAGTTATATACTCAATTTCTCATACTCTCTCAAGAGTCATTAATGACTTAAATTTGATGTAACACCTGTTGTGGTTTAGTATATATAAGCTTTTTATAAAGATAATAAATACACAGGCAGCATGACGTTGGATGTAGCACCAAATCAGACTTTCATGAAGGCACAGTGGGATGATAATGGAGGGAAAGAGGACACATTTTCTGAGCTAGAGAGTCAGTAGTAGACAAATATTTCCATTATGCCTAACCTTAGCATCTTTCATGTATGATGTGTAAAAGCAATCAAATATTAGTTGAAGTTATAACTCAGCATGTGTGCACAGCTTCAAACATGCAAAACATTTTAAGTGATAGATTAATAATGGAAAATTATAATATAAATAGAAAAACATTTTGTTATACTGATAAATTAAAAGAAATGAAAGCATGATATCTACTTTATTCATCCCTGAGGATCTCATATAACAATTCCATATATTAGCATGTTAGTAAGTCCTAGGGTTCTCTCCAGAGACACATAAATGTTTTCCTCTGCAACCATTGAGATCTAGGTTTCCTAGAATACTTGTGGTCATATCTTTATAGGTGGATGTTAAACTGAACTAAACATAAGTTAAATAACATAACTAACATAACATAACATAACATAACATAACATAACATAACATAACATAACATAACATAACTAAACATAAGTTAAATATTTTACTTTGGGATGCTGATATACATTGAGCTAAAGTGTTTCTTGATAATGTTAAACTTTAAACATTTATGTACATGTAGTTTTTCCTATAAATTAGGTTATATTTGATCAAAATACAGTTTATACATGTATAAAACTCTAAAAGAATTTTAAGATACTAAACTAAAACTTAATTAAAATATTAAATTTAAAATAATGTGTTAAAAAGAATGAAATTACTATTTTAAATTTGAGACTTATTAATTACTGCATTTTAATTATATATTAATTAAAATTAATTATTAATAAATAATTAATTATTTTAATTATATATATTTAATTATTTAAACATTTACTATGTGTGTATATATTCAGTTACCATTACCATAATCCAGATTCTATTTTTATTTATTATTATTATTACTATTATTATTATTTACAATTTATTCACTTTGTATCCCAGTTATAGCCTCCTTCCTCCCTCTTCCTCTCCTATTCTTCTTTCCTAGTCAACTAGTAGGGGAAGTCCTCCTCCTGTACTGTCTGACCTTAGCCTATCTGATCCCATCAGGACTGCCTAGATCCTCTTTCCCTGTGGACTGGCTGGGTCACCCCATCAAGGAAGAAGTGATCGAGGAGCAGGCAACTGAGTTCATGTCAGAGACTGTTTCTTCTCCCCTTATTAAGGAAACCGACATGGAGACTGAGTTTTCTTTGGGGCTATATCTGAGCAGGGAGGGGTCTAGGTCTTCTGTTTGCATGGTCTTTGGTTGATGCATCAGTCTCTGCAGTTTCCCCTGGGCCCAGGTTTTTGGCTTGGTTGGTCTCCTTGGGGGGCTTCTGTCTCCTCAAAATCTTTCTATTTCCCGTTCTTCCATAAGTCTCAGAGCTTTGCCCAAAATTTGGCTGTCTCTGAATCTGCTTCGATTCCCTGGTGGGTGACTTCTTTTAGAGGATATCTGTGGTAGGCTCCCAAACGTTTCCTGTCTTCTGCCACTTTTGGGGTCTAACCTGATTTCAGATTCTACTTCTACCTTTGTACTTCTATTTTAGTCTTACAGAAATAAATAGTCAGTTATAAGATTCACTGTAGATTTGAGTGATTGGATACAGCCAGAACTTTCCCACCTAACTGTTTGCAGTGCACTATGGGATTTAATATGAGAAAAAATTACACTGAATCTACCATGTCTAATATGTATAACTGTCAAAATTTTAAAAATGTAAGTTAAGATCCTAGCTATGTTTTTATCATGAAAAAGACATGTCTCACAGATTAGGTTCTGAAATTAAGATTAGCATGTGGAAATTTTGTCAGGAAGTGGCTTTTAGATCAACATCTGGAGGAGAGTAAAAGTAGCTGGACCAGGATGAAAGTGACCCATGGACAACTTTTTGAATACTGAAACTCACAGAAAAGGAAGGGTGCAGTTCTGAAAGGTACTCAGCTATGAGCTCTCAGTAGCCGAGCATCTACAGTATGATACAGAGTGCCATGACAGTAAAGGTGGATCTGTACAAGCCTGTTCATATTCATATCCAGCAACACAAAGAAGTTGTCTTATGAGGAGTATCTGTTATAAACTGGACAAGGAGGATGTACCGTTCATATAAAAAAGAGATTACTAAGGACAAAGACAAGCAGTCGGGGCTTAGCTGGTCTTGACTTGGATAGATGGTGCTTAAAGTTCAGTTGTGAAGATACTTGAGATAGACTGATTTGTGATAGGGTTAGTTTATATGATTCCATGTTGGTTGGGATCTGTAGCCTATGACCTCAGTAGGAAAGTCAATGTAGTGCTAAAGGGATACTGCAGGTAGGCAGAACAGCCAAATGACCTCTGATGTCATTGATGGAGTAATGCATTACAGTTGAATGCTGGTACATGTTGATCATGAAGCCCTGAAAAGCTTAAACACCCAAGATACAGTTTCTACAACTGTCAGCTCTAAATCTCTGTTTCTTGTGGTTGCAATTTCATTATTATTCAAAATAATATAGTTCTACCTTATCATCTGCTTGGCATTTACATAGCTAACTATATTACATTTTATAATTTCTAACACATAAGTTCCCTACATACTAAGTTGAAGAGTAATATAAAATGAATGACATCTGAAGACAATGCTTGCAGCCATCTCCCCTGAAGTGGCTCACCTGACAATACAAAGAAACTAGTGACATCTCTGGTCTATCTCTTCTGCCATATTTGCAGATATTTGAAATGGAGAGACATTTTCATATCTTCTTTCCTTAAGTAAGACTCACGCTAGGAGGACTTTTTTCTCAAGGGTTTCAGTACCTGCAAATGATACAGAGCAGGATGGTAAGGTACCAAAATTAGTTCTAAGAGGAACAAAACAAAACTCCTCTTACAGATTTCAGTCAAATATTGTGTGATGGAGATCATATTTTTAGTTAAATTATTTTGCTCCTTCAGGTTTGAAAGCTCATCCTTGGTTGAAAATGAGTAGAATCATGCATTATTTGCTCAATTCTAGTGATATATTAGCAACCTCTTATCTGAATCTCATTCTGAGTGATCGGTCTTACTTTAACTGGAAAGAACCATGCACACTTTTGCCTTAGATCTATGCTGGAGAGTTGTAAGGTCACCAGCTTTCTTCCTCTCCCCAAATCTAAACAAGTATCTGTCATTGAGTTTCTCTCTTCCATTAAATTTTCTTATTTAACACTAAGCTTTCAACACTCTTTGACTTTTTCATGAAATTTGACTTCAGTAATACTTGCTTCTAAGACGACTGTCTTTGAAGTAATATAGTTCAAGTAGTCTTAACACCCAGTGTGGGTATGTATTTGTGTGTAACATTGCTCACTGCAAAGTCTTAAAAATTATACAATTTTTTAAAATGTGGTTGCAATCTTTTTTCTTTTTTTAATTTTTATTATTAGTTACATTTTATTAACTCTGTATCCTGCTCCCTCATTCCCTCCCAATCCCACCCTCCCTCCCTCATCTTATCCCTGCCCCTTTCTAAGTCCACGGATTGGAGAGGACCCCTTCCCCTTTCATCTGACCCTATTTTATCACATATCTTCAGGACTGGCTGCAAAGTCCTCCTCTGTGGCCTAGCAGGACTGCTCCTCCCTTGGGGGGTGGGGAGATCAAAGAGCCTGGCACTGAATTCATGTCAGAAATAGTCCCTGTTCCCCTTAATAGGGTAACCCACTTGGTTACTGAGCTACATCCGAGCAGAGGTTCTAGATTATATCCATACATGGTCCTTGGTGGAGTATCAATCTCAGAAAAGACCCTTTGTGGAGCTCCTATCCTCTCCAAGTCAGACTAACTCCCTCTTATTTCATATGATTCCCTGCACTCTGCCAAAGATTTGGTTATGAGTCTTAGTATCTGCTTTGATAGACTAATAGGTAAGTCTTTCAGAGGCCCTCTGAAGTAGGCTCCTGTCCTGTTACTTGTTTTCTCCTACTTCCAATGCCCATCTCATTTGTCTTTCTAAGTGAGGATTGATCATCTTACCTGGAGTCTTCTTTCTTGTTTATCTTCTTTAGGTGTGTAGATTTCATTATGTTTATCGTATCTTATAGGTCTATATAAGTGAGTATATACCATGTTTGTCTTTCTCCTTCTGGGATACTTCACTCAGAATGATCTTTTCTAGATCCCATCATTTGCCTGCAAATTTCATGATTTCCTCATTTTTTAATTGTTGAGCAGAATTCCATTGTGTAAAAATACCACAATTTCTGTGTTCGTTACTCCATTGAGAGGGATCTAGGTTGTTTCCAGGTTCTGGCTATTACAAAAGAAGCTGCTACAAACATGGTTGAGCAAATGTCCTTATTGTGTACTTGAACGAATTCTGGGTATATGCCTAGGAGTGGTATAGCTGGGTCTTGAGGAAGCACTATTCCTAATTGTCTTAGAAAGCGCCAGATAGCTTTCCAGAGTGGTTGTACCAGTTTGCATTCCCACCAGCAGTGGAGGAGGGTTCCCCTTTCTCCACAACCTGTCCAGCATGTGTTGTCATTTGAGATTTGATTTTAGCCATTTTGATGGGTGTAAGGTGAAGTCTCAGGGTTGTTTTGGTTTGCATTTCTCTGATGGCTAATGAGGTTGAGCATCTCTTTAAGTGTTTCTCTGCCATTGAGTTCCAATGGCAGGCTCTTTTGCCTCCCCACCCCCCAAGGGAGGAGTGGTCCTGCTAGGCCACAGAGGAGGACTTTGCAGCCAGCCCTGAAGATACCTGATAAAACAGGGCCAGACAAAAAGGGAGGAGGTCCTCCCAAATCCATGGACTTGGAAAGGGGCAGAGAGAAGATGAGAGAGGGAGGGTGGGATTGGGGGGGAATAAGGGAGCAGGATACAGCTGAGATATAGAGTTAATAAAATGTAACTAATAATAATAAACAATTAAAAAAAGAAAAAACAAAAACAAAAGTAAATAAATAAAAACTATATTCCAATATTTAAAAAAAAAAAGTGTTTCTCTGCCATTCTATATTCCTTTACAGAGAATTCTCTGTTTAGCTCCGTACCCCATTTTTTAATTGGATTACTTTATTTATTGCTTTTTAACTTCTTTGGTTCTTTATATGTTCTGGGTATCAGCCCTCTGTCAGATATAGGGTTGGTGAAGATCCTTTCCCAGTCTGAAGGCTGTCCTTTGTTCTTACAACATTGTCTTTTACTTTACAGAAACTTTTCAGTTTTATGAGGTCCCACTTATTGATTGTTGCTCCTAGAACCTGTGCTGTTGGTGTTATGTTCAGGAAGTTGTCTCCTGTACTAATGAGTTCTAAGCTCTTCCCCACTTTTTCTTCTAACCGATTTAGAGTATCTGGTTTTATGTTGAGGTCTTTGATCCTCTTGGACTTTAGTTTTGTGCAGGGTAATAAGTATGGATCTATTTTCATTTTTCTGCATGTAGACATCCAGTTGGACTAGCACCATTTGTTGAAGATGCTGTCTTTTTTCCATTGAATGGTTTTGACTTTTTTTGTCAAAAATAAAGTATTCATAGGTGTGTGGGTTTATTACTGGGTCTTCTATTTGGTTCCATTGATCCTCCTTTCTGTTTCTATGTCAATACCATGCAGTTTTTATTACTATTGCTTTGTACTATAGCTTGAGATCAGGGATGGAGATACCTCCAGATGATCTATATTTGTACAGAATTGTTTTGGAGATTCTGGGTGTGGTTTTTTGTTGTTGTTTATTTGTTTGTTTCTCTTTGAAACTGAGAATCTTTCTTTCAAGGTCTGTAAAGAATTGAGTTGGCAATTTGATGGGGATTGCATTGAATATGTAGATTTCTTTGGCAGGATGGCCATTTTCACTATATTAATCCTACCAATCCCAGAGCAGGGGAGATCTTTCCATTTTCTGATACCTTCTTCAATTTCTTTCTTCAGAGACTTAAAGTTTTTTCAAACAGGTCTTTCACTTCCTTGGTTAAAATCACCCCAAGGTACTTTATGTTATTAGTGGTTATTGGGAAGGGTGTTATTTCCCTAATTTCTTTCTCGGCCCTTTTGTCTTTGGTATACAGGAGGGCTTCTGATTATTTTGAGTTGATTTTGTATCCTGCCACTTTGCTGAAGGTGTTTATCAGCTGGAGGAGTTCTCTGGTTGAATTTTGGGGATTGCTCATGTAGACTATCATATCATCTGTGAATAGTGACATTTTCACCTATTCTTTTCCAATTTGTATGGATCCCCTTGATGTCCTTTAATTGTCTTATTGCTCTGGCTAGGACTTCAAGTACTATGTTGAAAAGATATGGAGAGAGTGGTCAGCCTTGTCTTGTCCCTGATTTCAGTGGGATTGATTTAAGTTTCTCTCCAAGTTTGATGTTGGCTATTGGCTTGCTGTATATTGCCTTTACTATGTTTAGGTATGTGCCTTGTATCCCTGATCTCTCCAAGACTTTAAACATGAATGGGTGTTGGACTTTGTCAAATGCTTTTTCAGCATCTAAGGAGATGATCATGTAGTTTTTCTCCTTCAGTTTATGTGGTGGGTCACATTGATGGATTTACATATATTGAACCACCCTTGCATGCCTGGGATGAAGCCTATTTGCTCATGGTGGCTGATATCTTTGATGTGTTCTTGGATTCGGTTTGCAAGTATTTTTTCTTTCTTTTTTTTTCTTTTATTGAGTATTTTTGCATCAATGTTCATAAGATAGGTCTGAAGTTCTCTTTTTTTGTTGGGTCTTTGTGTGGTTTAGTTATCAAGGTGATTGTGGCTTTATAGAATGAGTTTGTGTTTTCAATCTTAACCAAATGGTTGTTTCAGTTCAGTGTCATTGGAGAAAAGCCAAAAAAAAAAAAAAAAGAGTTCATTTCCAATGAAATGAAACATTGCATCTGATAATGAAAACAGTAGTAATGTCGAGGGAATAGGAGGGGATAGAAGAAGAATTCAGAATCTAATGATATTTCTGTATTATGGGGGAATAGTCATTTATCTGAATTTCTCATAACTCAAAGGAGTGAGTTTATTTATTATCTAGCAACCAAATATCAATTTTCTATTCATCTTTCCATTTTCTATCTGGAGAGGTTAATTTGGGCAGAAGAAATAATCTAAAATGCCAAGTTATTTTTTTGCCTGGTTTCTACTACATTAGAATGGATATAGGATAAAAAAGAGCTTCCAAGTAAATTTTTAAGAGGCAGATATTTTTATCCTTCTTCTTTCTCTTTCTTCCTCTTTCCTCCCTTGTCATTTACATTCCCTTTTTGCTTTCTTTGTGTTGTTTCCATAATCTCAGAAGCTCACCCAAAACTTACAGTTTCTTGTACCAAGTTACAGCATTTTAGAGTGAATCAGTGTACTGGACTCAAGCTAGACCAAGCTTTTGCAAGAAAGTGAAGTGAAATAATTCTTTGTTCAGAATACTGGATTTCCTTAGAGGGGAAAGTTAGTTAGGCTTGGAAGATAAGAAACATGTATTAAATCAAAATGGGAGAGTGGGACTTCAGAGTGTCACATAAGTAGGGACTGATGCATGGGTCCACACTGTCAATGAGGTTTCAATTTCTCATATAGGGACCTGCACTCAGCCAAACCCAGAATTTTTAACTTTACAACATTAATTTTAGAACATACAGTATAAAACAGGGTGAGAATTTATTTAAAGACATTACAATATAAAAATCGACACACACAGAATAAAAGACACCCAGAAGCAGTCAGATGTAGTTCTGTGGGATCTGAACTTCTCAAAGGCGAGTTCACCCCACTGTATTCACAGTGGCCACGGACTCCATTCAGGTATGCTTTAAAGCCATTATCTACTAACCATTACCCAGAAACCTACAGGGTGCTGTAGGGGTTCTCTGCTGTACACGTGACAGAAGCATGATGGGTAAGGTCAAAACAGAGATGCAGGGAATTAGGATATCTTCATATAATCAAAGTTAATGATTTTGTTTGTGAGACTGCTAGGAAATGTGTAGGAGAAAAATGAGACCATTTAAACATCATATAGGCTTAGGCCTTAAGCATATTTCATTGCAATTTTAGTGTAGTATTTATATGTGAATGGAATATGCATGTTATATTATTAGCCTTCACAGAGATTACTGCTAATTTTCCTGAAAAGGCTTTGACTTGACATTGGAGAAGAGGGGTCCTGTTTCTTCTTGGGGCCTCAAAACATTTCCTTTCTTTTATAACTGCTTTAGCAGGACCAAAGGGGTAATCAAGAAATGTCCAATTTGTCTTACAAAGAACAATCAAGTCCTACACTGTGTTCTGTAGGGTAGCATTTCCTTGTCTGTGGAACTATATTCTGAGACTTTCACCTGGAACCTAAAATAAAAAATTCTCAACTTTATATTACTTATTTCATGTATATTCATACATTTTACTTAGTTTTTTAGCTTGTCAGTCAAAAATAGTACAAACAAATAATAAAATAGAATAATTACTAAAATGTACAGTAACAAAATGTGTAGCATTCTGAAATCTTCCATTAAAGACACATGCACACACACACACACACACACACACACACACACACACACCTGAGCAGAGGTGATATTGACCATGGCTAACTAAACTCATAGACAGTAAAATGTTACATGGGTAAGTACTAGGATATAACTATTTTCATCAAATGAAATGAGAGCCAGTTTGTTAGAATGCTAACAATGATTAGTATAGATTATTAACTACACAGGATCTGAAAATACCTAGGAGCTATGCCTCAAAGTAGGCTTATATCAGTATACTTAAATTAGGTCTGTGTCTCAGAGACTATCTTGTTTAGGATAATTGATATTAAAAGACCCATCGTAAAGAAGGGGTGCACCCTTCCCTGGGCTTCAGTCATGGACTACATAAGAAAGAAGATGGCTGAGCAAGAATCTTTCTATCTCTCAGTCTCTCTCTGTATGTGTGTGTCTGTCTGTCTCTGCTTCACCTTGTGTGTGTTGTATTCACTCATGTTTGCATGAGTGTAAGTGAAAATGTGTATTCAGTAATTTCCATGACCATTCTTTACTTTGTTTATGGAATATCTCTTATTCAACTCAGAAGGCCTCCATTCATTTAATCTAGTCAGTTTCCCTTTGTGGATCTTGTCTCTGCTACCACAGGCTGGGATTACAGGTAGTCCATGCTTGCTCAGCATTTCTGTGGGTAACAGTGTGCCAGCACCCACTCTCTGGTCCTCACACTTGCACAACCCAGTCCTCTGTCCTCTAGGTCATCGACACAGCACCTCATTTCTCCCTTCTGTTTGACTGTGGGCTTAATGTAACAAGTTGCTTGAAATTCCTGCTAAAATGATTTCCAAAAGAAGCCCTTCTTTCCATAACTTGGTTTTGTCTGAGTAGATGTTTGTACACCAACAGAAAGGGTATATTTGCACTAGCAGCAAGTCTGTGACATTTAGAGTAAAATGGCTATTACTTGGAAATATAGAGCCTTCCCTGACATAGTAGAATAACTGTTGTGGAATGTAAGTAGGACACAGGTGGTTCAGGTACCAAGAGCTCTTGTTTCTTCTGCAGAAGATCCAGGGGAGACGCACGCACTCACATTTGGTGGCTCTCAACCCCCTCTGACTCCTGTCTCACAGGATCTGATATCTTCCCTCACCACTTCAGGCACCTGCATGCACGTGGGACACATGGGTTTAGTACATACATGCAGGATTAAAAATATCCAAATAAATCTTTAAAAATAAAGAAAGGAAGGTGTGGGATTTGCTCACAGAATCCCTCTGCCATGCTGAGCTTAAATAAGCAGCAGTAATGAGTACATTGATTTAAGTTTTTCTCCATTTAGATTCTGTCATCTTTACAAGCCAATTTGTATTATAAATGCATATTAAAATAAAATATTTTTAATGGGTATATGTGCCAACTCTTTACTTAAATTATAGAGAGAACTACTCTTTACATGATTTAGATTATTCTGCTATACAAATTTGATTTACAATTCCATTTGCACAATGAAAACCTCATGTGAATACATTTACAAAATTAAATAAAAAGTAAAAATAAATAAAAGGAGTTTTCCCAGCTAACAAGGTAGGCATGGTAATAATGATTTTGCAATATTTACATGTAGCAAGTGTTTGTCTTTAAATAATTAAAATACTTACTTAGGGACCATTAAAGCTTATTTTGAATCGATGAAAACCATTATATTTCTCTCTCTTTTCTCTAATTCTGAGCCACTTAGCACACTTATTTACAATGAGATTAGTAAGGATTGTTTTGTCTTATGGACTAAAGCTATTTTAGTTGGAACTAAGTAGTTGCAAACACACAAGTACTTCTGTGAAAACAGAGAGAGGTGAGTGAAGGTCCCCTGTGTATTTTATGATGATTAAACCCGTCTAATATACAAGAGTAAAAAGTACAAATGAATTTGTCCAAATCAGCACTTAATGGAGAATTGGTAAATATTTTCATGTCAAAAGGACATAATCCTACCATGTATACAAGATAGTGTAGTGGGAATCCAGTGTTTGGCTTATACTACCATTGTCAATTTCAGCAGATAGATCCTACAAGTAATGGAAATTCCCTTAGTAATAGGATTTCACAACTTTTCTTGTAGAATTTGGAGTTATTTTTATGTGAGATCACATTAAATCAAATGGTGAATATTTTATTCCTTCCTTTCCAACTTGGATGCCCATGATTCTTTGGACCTCCTGATGGTTTCATGTAGAATTTCCAGTGTTTCCTTAGTGAAGTGGCACTTTTGTCCCATTCTGGCTACTCCAGACAAAACTTACCATTTCCCCTTATTGAATGTTATGGTCACAGAGGGTATGTTGCAGTATGTTGTTACCTGTTATAGCTGTATAAAGTTTGCTCTGAGGTTTTATCATGAAAGTATTCTGAATTTTATTAAGGATTCTCTGCCTATTGAGATAATACTATAATATCTGTTCTTCATTTTGTTCCTGTGGTACCATGTATTTGTGAATTTATGTTTATGAATGTTCCTTTAATTCTTTATATGAGGCTCAGTGGATCCTGGGAGTGATCTTTTTGTTTGTTTGTTTGTTTGTTTGTTTGGTTGGTTGGTTGGTTTCCCTTTTCACTGTAATCCTTGTAGCCCCATCTTTCCTCCCCTCCCAGCCCCACCTTCCCTCTCTTTCCCTCCCTCTTCCCCATCTACCTCAGGTCATCAAGTTGTATCAGACTGAGCTTGTCCTCTTCCTCTGTGGCCTGGCAAGGCAGACACACCCTGAGAAAGTGATCAAAAAGCTGGCAAGTGAGTCATTGTCAGATGCAGTCTACACTTCCTTACTAGAGGATCCACATGAGGCCAAAGCTGCCCATCTGCTACATCATTGTAGGGGGCCTGGACTCAAGCATGCTCCTTGGTTGATGATTCAGTCTTAGCAAGCCCCTTTGGGCCCTGGTTAGTTGGCTCTGTTCATCTTCTTATGGTGCTCCTGTCACCTCCTGGTCCTTTTCTCTTTCCTCCCACTTTTCCACAGGACTCCCTAAGCATCACTCAATGTCTGGCTAGCATCTGTTTTGAAGCACTGCTTGGCACAATCTCTCAGAGCACAACTCTGAAATGCCCCTGTCTGCAAGTTTAGCAGCACATCCTTCATAGTGTCAGGGGTTGGCACTCTGCCATAGGGTGGGTCTTTGGTTGGGCCAGGCACTGGTTAGGCATTCCTTCAATCTCTACTCTATCTGCTCTATCTTTATCCTTGAACATCTCATAGGCAGGGTAAATTTTGGGTCGAAGTTTTTGTGGGTGATTTGGTATTCTCCCTGGGAGTAATCTTAATGTATAATTTGATTGGTATTTCTAGAATGTTGTTGAAGTCTTTGTATCTATTTTCAGTAGAGACACTTATCTATAGCTTTCAGCTTTCTGCCCTCTCTTTCTCTCCTATTCCATTCTTCCTCCTCTCCTCTTCTTCCTTCCTCTGTCTCTTTTCCCCGTCTTCCTTTCCTTCTGATGTCTGACTTCTGATACCAGCATAATGTAGGACTGTTAAAATGTGATACAGAAGACTTAGATCATCTTCAAGTTTTTGTGACTGATCTGAAATAATTTGTATTATTGGCAAATGTTTGGCAGAATTGAGCAGTGATGTAATGAGATCTTGGTGTTTCCTTTGATAGAAAACATTTATTATTACTATCTTACTTGTTACTGCCAGGTTTTTTTTTTTCATGAGTCATATGATTCAATCAGATGAATTGTGTTTATGTGTGCATCCAGAAATTTGCTCATTTTTTTTTCCTCCATTGACAATTTTGGGAATTTGTAGTTCTTAATAGACTCCAAATATCCAGTGAATTTATTTTATCAAAAAGTCTCCATTTTCATTTGTGCTTTTATTTATCATTGTCTTCTTTCTTTTGTTTTCATTAGTTAAACTAAACTTTGTATATTTTATTTACATTTAAGAGAGATACACAAAGATCAACAAAATTAGAGTTCTTTCATTATTGGTATTTTATTTCTCTTCTGATACTCTGGTATTACTTTTTCTCTACTCATTTTTAGTTTTATTTTTGTTTTTCTAGCTCCTTGAAGCACAGTGGTAGGCTGATTTATTGGGATATTTTCAGGGGTTTTTTGAAGTAAATAATTGGTATAAATTTCTCTTTTAGTACTGATTTTGCTATATCCTCAAGGTTCGGGCACATTATTTTCCATTTTTATTTGTCTCATTTTTCAACTGCATTTCTTACTTTTGTATTAATTATGTGGGTTTTTCAATAATGTTGATTTGAATATATCTGCAAAGTTCCCAAGGATGCTTTTGTTATTGATTTCTGTCTTTATTGTTGTTTCTAAATAAATTCCTCATAATTTTAGTTTTTAAAATTGTTATCACTACTGCTTTGTAGAAAATTCTATGAGATATCCTTCAGAACATAACATGTGCTCTCAAAAGAATGGTTCTATAGGTGTCAGGTGGAATGTATGAATGTCAGGTCCATTTCATTTAGTTCTAATTTAATTCTGATTTCCTTGTTGATTTTCTCTCTGTATGCTCTTTTCATCATTGTATATAAAGTTTTGAAGTTCCTGATATTCCTATACTGTAGGTTGTAACTGTATCTATACTAATATTTTCTCTATATAATTGAGTTTTCTCACATGCAGTGCCTTTATATTTAGAGTTTGTTTGGCTTATCTGAACCAACTTCTTTCTCCCTCATATTAATATTTTTTCTTTACTGATTTTGATTAAAATTTACTCCAGTAGATAAAATCATGAATACTATTGCTTTTAAAAACATAGATTTAAATAGAATATTTTTCTTGCTCTTTTTTTGCTCTTTCTTTTTTTATATTTTTTTATCTATTACAATTTATTCACTTTGTATCGCAGCTGGTGTCCCACTCTCCTCCCCTCCCAATCCCACTCTCCTCCCTCCCTCATCTCCTCCCATGCCCCTGGTTTAAGTCCACTGATAGGGGAGGTTCTCCTCTTCCTTCTGACCCTGGCCTATCAGCTCTCATTAGGGGAGGTGATCTGAGAGCCAGCCACTGAGCTCTTTCAATCGATGTGTGTTCTTAGCAATGACTCTGGTTCTTGAATGCATCATGTGCTTGGGAATTCTTATTTTTTTTTTCATTTACTCATTCTGGTTTTTAATTGGAAAATTTTAAATATTTATACTGTACTATGATCTGGAAATCTTTTATTATTGCAATTTTATTCTATAATTTAGGGGTGTTATGGTTATCTCGCTCATCCCTGCCCCACCTCTTTCTTTTATGGTTATTTTTCCTTCATTATTTTGTTTTGATTCTTGTCTTATAATTTTATTGTATCAATGTTCTGGTTTTTTTTTTTGTCAACTTGACACAAAAAATATAGACATTTGAGAAGACTGACCCTCATTTGAGGAATTGTGTCCATCAAATTGGCTTACAGGCATTTTTCGATTAATGATAAAATTTCTTGATTAATTTTTTTTGGAACGTTTTCTTGATTAATGATTAATGTAAGAGAGTCAAGATCAAGTATGCATGGTGAGCTGTATAGGAAAAGTAGCTGAGCAAGCCAGACAAGGCAGTCCAGCACGCAGCATTTCTCCAAGGTGTCTGTTTCAGATTCAGTCTTTAGGTTTTTACTTGAGTTTCTATGAGGACCTCCCTTAACAAGGGACTATAATGTGGAAGTGGATGCCAAAATTTGCTTTGATGTTTTATCACAGCAATTGAAAGCAAATGTGAAGCGTCAACTATATGATTCTGCTTTGTTATGCCCATGAGTCCCACAAATCCCATCCTTTGATTATAATCAGATATTTTTAAATGATTATAAAAATTAAAGAACAAAAGGGTAAAAACATAATTACAAACTATAATTGTACTCTGCTGATCTCCAAATGTTCCATTTCTAGGTCACGTTTTACATATTTTGTTGCCTTTCTCCTAACTTAATTATCTCATATTTAATTATCATGTACTCTCAGACATTCGTCTCCAGAAATACCTACCAGATACAGTATAGGTTAGATTATAAATCTGTCCTGCCAAGGCTGTAAGCACGAGCTTGTCACCAGGAAGAATCTCAGCATGCCATCTTCAGGGCAATGCCTTTGGATAGGGGTCATGGTATCTTACAGTTGCTGGATTTTATTTCGGCAGGCCTGGCCCTGAAATACAAAGCAGTTCCTGAACTTGCTCATCCATTTTATTCCATGTCACACAGAACCAATCATAAAACTGTACTAACTAAAGTTAAAGAAGATAGGGTGGATTTTGTGCCTTCATAACTGAGGTTAGCACTAAGTGTAATGGCACCTAACGGGGCTTTTAACTACCAGTATTTGGCACTGTTGCTTTAGGTTATATCATCCATACACCCCAGCTCTCATCAATGTAGACTGGAGAATCACTCTGCTGGGTGCAAATCTCTTTTCACATCATGCTACATCTTCATAGACTATCCTGGATGCAGGATCTTTTGGGTTTGTGTTGTCTTTCACTGTGAGAGCCCAGAGCTCTTTCAAGGAATCTTTCTGCAGTTCATTCTCCATCTTACCCTCCTGGAGATTTTCTCTGTGCTTCAGTTCCCACACTCTGGAAAGGGCTGATAGTTGAGTATTTCCCTGGCTTTCAGTGCTAACTTGAGCATAGAGGCTTCATCCAATCCCTTAGCATGCAGGAAATTGGAGTAGCTGGTCCAGCACTGTGTTACAATGCCCTGTTTCCTGGAACTGAATTCCAAGTTAAGGATTTCACAATCTCTCCCCAACAAAGAAGCCACTTTTCCCATGTTGCATTGCTTGGTTAAAGTGGAAAAACTCTTCCTTTTAACTTCAAAGGGCCTTGCGTATGATTATGCTAAAACGTTGCTGTATTTCCAAAGTTCCTAAAGTGCTTTATTTCCACAGTTCTTATGAATATTTTTATTGCAAACTAGTTTTTCCAATTGATGTTTCTCCAAATATACTTATCTTGATGACTTTTTTTTTCAGTGTCATGCTTTTCTCTCAATTACAAAGTTTTTGTCTGTCTTATATGCTGTATTTCAAACTTTGGAGCAGTGGTTAGCAAGCCAACGCAATGGATAAAAACTATCCGTTGACTAAATGGCTAATGAACAAGAGTAGGGAGAATAGTTTGCTGAGAGGAAAGTAAAAAGCAAAAATTCTGGACCATAAACAATACAATTTCAAAGGACTGAATTATCTATGAGTGGTGACATTGCTTATAAAAATTCTGTAAGCTTGTTATGTAGATTCAAGATCCACACTGTAACACACACTCACTCTTAGCAGCATGCTGACCTTGAGCTGTACAATTATAATTCAGCTGAGATAAAACAAAAACACATAAGCAAATACCAAAAAGCTGGAAACTTCTCTCCTAGGTGTAAAAATTAATTTCATTTTAGCAACAGATTAGACAAAATTATGAGGCATAAAATGAAAAAAACAAACTCATATCTTTGTTTGAGCTACCCAATTACAAATTTACGTGAGACATAGAAGTTAGTAATATTGAAATGTCTGATAAACTCCAGTGTTACTATATCCTAAATATTCTCCTAACTCCAGCAATATGAGTGATCAGGAAAAATTACAGTGAGACGAGATCAGATACATTGCCAACTCCCAGGCCCTAGCAAAATCATTATATGTTGTCTAATCAATAACAGATGGATAATGACTGAGGGGTCTGTTGCTTCTTCAAGGGAAAGAAAGACTTTATTTTCCCTAAAGGCTTATTGCTGTGATTGCTTCAGCCATTAGGCAGTAGTGTTGATCCCTGCAGCTAGAAAGTGCAGACCATATGGTGTAATACTCATCATCCATAGCATCTATGTATGAGACTAGGTAAGCCAGAGAAGCCTATACCTTCCCCTTGTCTATTTTACAAACACCACCTTAATCAAGAAAAATTAAAAATCAATAAAAATTATCTACAAGAACATAGTTGATAAAGTGTAAAATTCAAATGAAGGCATGCTGCTTCAGAATGGCTAGTCTAACCTTATAAAAGTTCCCTGAGGTCCAGATTGTGTGTCTGGTTAATTTTTCTATAGAGTGTTTTTATTTGCTATTTATTTATAATACAATTATGATAAAAATAAAGAAATACATTAGGGAGGTCCTCGTTGCCAATTAGTACATTTTCATTATATGTCATTGCTTAGGGTATTTAGTATACATTGATCCCATTTTCTTTTTATTTCTTTAAGGGCTTTGTTTGTTTAATACATCTGAAAAGAATTCATATACAAAGAGTTGAGACACAAGAAAGCAATGGTTCAGCACTAATGAATCCAGAAGATCAGGAGTGGGGAAGGAGAGTACCTAAACATTTTTAAAAATGGGAACCTGCGAACAAAACAGCCTGATAAAGTCTCTATTAACACTTATGAAGAGTCATGGGGCTCTTGCCAATTTTCTTGAGAGAACTTCAGCCAGTTGTTCAAGGGTTCCTAATTAAAAGGGGGGATAGCCTTGACTTGGTTAATAGTATGCACCCCAGCCCACATGCTCATAGCTTCTGAATGAAGCAAGCCTGTCCCCTCATCAGCTGAAAGGAAATGGCCTTCATCAGTAACCATGTGTCTTCCAACACCAACCCTTAAGGAATGTACCAGGTCTTCAGCTGAATATAGGCACAGCTAAGCATAGATTTTACCCCCGACTGACAGGGGCAAAAGTGCTTTTTTTTTAAATTAATAACTCAATCTATTAGATGTATTTCAAAAGCTGCAATACTTTTTTTATTTATCAATGAAATAAGTTAGAAAAATTTCCCCCAAATCATCTAATGGCAAACAAATACCCTTGAAAGTCAGTCACATACAGAGTGCATCCTAGAAAGAGGGACAAGGCAGCTTCCACCCACCCTCACAAGTTTCATCAAAGACTGGATCAGCTTAAGGGTGGAGAGTAAAGGCAGCCTTCAAGAAAGAGTATGTTATTAAATAAAGCAATTCTATACGTCTTCCTAAGAGCACCAGGTGGGGACATATTTGCTAAATTAGACCGAGGGAGTGGAATGTGGGAAGAACCTGTCCTCCTCCACACAGGCTGTCCTCTGGTTTTCAAATGTTTAAAAACAAGAGTAAGAAACAACCCTCTGTACACCCCAATAGGAGGGATGGGTTGGAGGAAAAAACAAAAGCAAAAGACAAGAAAATGCCCCATTTCACTCTCCAAAATGGAACCAGCGAACAGCTTTGACAATTCGAGTTAGTTTGTTACAGTCATCACAAGCAAGCCTTGTGTTTGCTTTAAACAAAACAATACATTCGTGGAGATTTGTTGTTCTTTTTGTTGTTTTAAACAAGGAAAAAAAGCTAATGCTCATCACTTTTAGTGCCACACATAATTGTTCAAAATTAACTATTACTGGAAGGGCAAGGGGAGCATACCAATGGTGCTTGTCTTACATGAGTGCATGTGGGTAGATGTAGGGTGTTTGTCATTATGGCAGAAACATTTTAATTTTTAGTTTGATTTGAACATGATTTTAAGTATGATAAGCTTAAATAACAGCTGTGCAGGAAGGCTCTAGAGAAGTGTTCATAGTAGCACACACCTGTGGCTCTTGTTGGGTTCTGGAGCCTCCAGGGCAACAATATTGCTTTATCAAACACATTCTTTAGGCTTTTCTGTGTGAGGGAGGAGCACTACACATACTTGACAGCTACTTGACAGCTTTCAGATCCCACGCCAGCTTTTCAACAGTCTCTGGAGCTATAGGCTTCTGTTTGTTCTTGGCAAGTTTCTCAAGAGTAGAGGGGTATTTGAGATTAATTTGGTTTCCAACAAGAAAGAAAGGAATCTTTGGATAGAGGTGAGTTATTTCAGGTGCCCACTTTTCGTCCACATTTTTGAGTGAGGATGGAGAGACACTGGAAACCACACTAGAAGAACATCTGTTTGTGGATAATTCAGTGGTTGTGGTCTGTCATAATCCTTTTGCCCTGCAGTATCAAAAAGTCCAATAGTATATGGCTCTTCACCAGTCATAACCTTAACTGCACAGTTGTCAAAAACAGGTGGAACATATTCTGATGGGAGTTTGTCATGTAGGATATCAGGATGCATGTTTACGAACAGCACCATTACCAACAGCACATTTAACGGTCTGCATCGTGCAAAGAGTTTTACATGCACTTTTACCATTCCAAATTACATGTTGATCTCAGGTTCTCCTCTGGGGCATTGGCAGCTCTACCTGTTGATCCCATTTTCAGAGAGAGCCCATAAGTCATTCACTCTTTATTCAACTTGGGCCACCAAACCTCCAATATATGGGTATCCCACAAAGGGTTAAAACAGATTAGATGCAATAGAAGATCCTGAGAATAGAATCAGCAGCTGCTTATATTTAACAAAGTATATGTGAAATGCTATGTTTTATGCAAAGAAAGATAAACACTTGTGAATGCACAGAGGCTGGTCCCTGAAACCCTTCAGAGAATTATTTAATGATATACATTAGATGAAGAGCAATTACTTTTTAATGTTAAATGACCATTTTGAGTGCATACTACATGGCTTGATTACACTTAACTACTTCTATATGAATAGAGGTATAATATTGTATTTATTTTCTAATTGAGTAATGTGAAGTGACTTGCAATATAAACTAAACAGCTATTAAATGGCATGGGTAGGACCCAAATACACTGCTGATGATTACAGTGATTCTGTTTTCTGATTATATTGCCTCCCCTTTAAAACAAAAACAGCAATTTGAGGCTAAGCTACAGGCAGTAGGCATTACTTCCTCCTTATGCGGTAGAATAGTAAGGACTGGGGAATTGTGGACACAGCAATGCAAATGCACACTATAGATAGGAATGTCTGCAAAATTTTGTGAGCTCTGCTTTCCGGCAAGCAATAGTCAAAATCAGCAGAGTATAAAAGTGTTGAACCTCAGTCTATGGGAGCAGACAGAGTAGGAATGACGATAATGGTTTGCCTCACCATGCTTGAATAGACTTGTTATCAATCGCTGCATTAATTCTGTCTGGCTCCTGGAAACAGTCATTTGCTTAATAGTTCTTTTGTGAGCAGGGAGTCTAGCCCAATCTCAAATGACTCATCTCCAGCTACAGAGGAATTTAGGCATAAGGAAACAAAATCTAACTTCACTTTTTCACAAACAATATGAAGAAGGAAGTAGTCACAGCATGCTGCACTTTTCACAACAGGATGGAACTGTGTTTTCTTCTGACACAGGTCAATGAGGCATAGAACATGGTTTTCCTGTGCAGTTGTTTCCTTGAGTTGGTGTAAATAAAGCAAATAATTCAAGCCAAAGAAAAAGCATAAAAGATTTGTTAAATTATACTCTGATGCTTTTCATTAGAAAATTCAGACAAAATTCTAAGTCTGTATCTTAGCTTTGTCATTGTAGTGGTGAAAAATAATTGTTCAATAACCAAAATCCATATTTGCTATTGATTTCTTTTTTTTAACTATTCTTCAGTTTAAAGTATTCTATTCTGTGACTGTTACCTATAATTAACTATATTATATAGAAACATTAAGACATAGCTATAAAGATTTTATTGTATTGGTTGCCAGGTGATTAAACAGGAAGAACTTTACAAGGACCTTTCTGACTGTTCTTTGTATGATCTGCTCAAGTATGATGACTTCAATGCTGACAAGCACCTTGATCTTGAAGAATTCTACAGAGCATTTCGTAAGTATAGGGTCAATCTTCAGTTCATTTTGCTCTTTTTTTTCCTGTTGCTTTATGCAAGATGATCTGTCAGCTTGATCCAAAGTACAAGCTATTTCTTAGGAGAAGTGTTATAAGGAAGAGAAATCAAGGTTTTGACTCCTCCAGAGTGTATGCAAAGCTAGGAGATTTTGCATTTCCAAAACCCAGTGGAATTGCTCTCTTTCCTAGGGTATCCTGTGTCTTACTGACTTTAGTGTGAGAGCCTGTTTACAAAGTTGTCTTTGAGGCTACTCTAGAGGAAGAACACTGACCTGTTCTCTTCATGTACCAAAAACTATGTAATTACTTGTGCAATGATATTTACAACTTCATTGAGATTGCAAAATGAATTAACAGATGAGGTTACTGTATATTCCAGGAGCTATTGCTTTTAGAATTTTTTTCTTTTTGTTTATGTTCATACTAAGGTACTCCAGAACAACATATACTTGTTTGAGTTGCTTAAATGTCTCTTAGAATAAAGAACTGTACTTTCTGTATATTTTTTTATAAAAAATTTAAAATTATTTAGTCAACATAAATTTCCTATTTGACCATTCTTTAAAAATAACTTCAAGAAAAAGGACAATAAAACCACCAAAAAACAAAATAAAAACAATGAAAGAATCAAGTTGGGAAGAAGTTACTTTAAAAAAAAGTATTATTTCATTGAGCAGAAGAGATGACATAGTAGTTAAAACCAGCTGACGCTTTTACAGAGAACCTGTGCTGAGTTCCCAACACCTAGGTGAAATAGCTCTGCAGGCTCCCCTGTTAACTTTTGGCCTGTGCAGCAACATATACACACATGGAATACTCACACTAAGATAATCCACATACTCAGAAATAATCTAAAAAATATTCATAGGCTATACATTTTAAGATAGGGTACAAAAGTAGTATTGGGATTTATTCAGATTGTATGAAATTGCATGTTCTCTTAAATGAGAAAGTGGAATTTACCAGGAAAGATGACTCAGGAAGTCGTTGGTCACTTCAAAGGGTGACCGACATTTCAAGCCAATATGCCTTGAAATGTTTTTAATGACAGAAGTTAATCATTGCAAGTTTATAGGAATACAATGAATCACATAGAGATGAAGAAAAATTGCTTAGTACAACATCAAGTCTACGTCATCTTTGTTATTAAAACTGCATTTTACATCAATCCACACTCTATATTAGGCATTCTTTTAGACCTCAAGGAGGCAGAAAAAAGAGCAAAAAAAAATGGCTTATGAGGAAAAACAAGTACATATAATTTATTATAAAACCCGCTTCACCTATTATTTTATAATACCACACAAGGCAGAAGTTGATAAAACGATAACTTAAAGTAACAATGAGAGATTGTCATCTGTGCTTTGGTGGGAAGGGTCTTTACAAATATTGTAATACTACAACTGCTGCTTCACTTAAGAGGCTTTAAATTTGGGAGAACAAAGGTCAGAGAATGGAAAGAATGACACAATCAAGAAAGGGCCTGAGAGTTGAGAGTATTTAAGAGAACAAGTCCAACATGAATATGTTCTCTTATGATAATAAATTACACACCACACAAAAGGTCTGGTACAAGGATGTTTATTTGAGAGGGAAGGGAAGAAAGGAGAGTTTGAGCCTGAGTTACCCATGTGGGCAAAGAGTGGGAGACAGAGAGACAGTGGGAAAGCTTAAGAGGTTAGAGAGAGAAGAGACAGAGAGACAGACAGACAGAGAGAGAGAGAGTGACTGAGGGTCCTTTGACAGCAGTGCATCCTTTGGAGGCAGCTGATGATGTCATGTGTTGCTAGGCAACCTGAAAGACAGCAGGTGGTCTGAAAGAACATGTGGCATCTGAAGTTCTATTGAAAGAGGTTATTTTTGTTTCTTTAGAAAGTGTTTCCTTAACCATCTATTTAATGTTCCAACTATTACCCCTATTTTATACTAGGAGAAAACATGGAATAAGTAATAATGAGTGAAGTAATCCACAGAATTAGCTGGAAATAACTGAATTATACATAGTTTATAAGGCATTTGGGAAGAGTACTAAAGGAAAATATTTGTGTTTTGTCTATGAAATAATCTCTGAATGTGTCGAAAGATAAGAATCTTGCCTACCATATTGCCGATTGTCATTTTCAGGGAGAAATCATCCCATGTTTTGGAATATGATTTGGTGTTGATGTGAAATATATTTTTCTGATAAATTTTTATAATAAATAAATCAATAGTCAATGAAACTCAAAAGTGATAAATCATGATAGTCTCTTCGTAATGTTACTTTACAAAAGTAGTTATCTACTTTCCAGGAGAAAAGTTATGAGAGTCCATTTAATATTAGACTGTACTGCAGACATAATTTAATGGAATTCATGCATAGTACTTGCAATTGACTTAATAGTTATTATAAAGATCCTGGCCTTAGGTGAGGGATAAAGATAACATAAGGGTTTATATGTTCAATATTTGAGAAATAGAAATTTGTTAGGTAGGAAAAGCACTTGGCAGGCTAGCATGGTGGCTCAGACTTTGAACCTTACATTTAAATTTAATTAATTAATTAATTGCAATTTCACTTTGAATCCCCACTGCAGCCCCCTCCCTTGTCTCCTTCCAGTACCACCCATTCTCCCTCTTCTCTCTCTATGCCCTTTCCCTAGTCCCCTGATAGGGCAGGTCCTGCTTCCCTTCTATCTGACCCTAACTTACCAGGTCTCATCAGGGCTGAAACGTAGAACCTCTTAACAGATGTCGGCCATGGCAGCTCAGTCTCCAAATGGGGACCCTAGCAAGGAGAACAGGGATTGTCTCTGACATGAACTCAGTGGCCTGGCTCTTTGATCACCTCCCCCTGAGGGAAGTAGCCTTACTAGGCTATCAAGGAAGACAATGGAACCAATTCTGATTAGAGCTGATAGGCTAGGGTCAGAGGGAAGGGAAAAAGGACTTCCCCTATCAGTGGACAGGGGAAGGGGCATGGGAGGAGGTGAAGGAAGAAGGGTAGGATTAGGAGGGAACAATGGAGGGGGCTACAGCTGAGATAGAAAGTATATAAACCATAATTAATAATAAGTAAATAAAATTAAAAATCCAGCTATACTACTCCCAAGCATGTAACCAAAATATGCCCCACCATTCAATAAGGACATTTGTTCAGCTATGTTCATAGCAGCTTTATTTGTAATAGCCAGAATCTGGAAACAACCTATCCATTCCTCAAAGGAGGAATGGATACAGAAATTGTGATACATTTACACAATGGACTATTACTCAGCAATTAAAAACGAGGAAAGCAAAAAGACACATATGGTAGTTACTCACTTATAAGTGGATATTAGCCATATAATATAGTATAAACATAGTAAACTCTATAGCCCTAAAGAAGCTAAACAAGAAGGAGGACCCTAGGTGAGATGCTTTATCTTCATTCAGAAGGGCAAACAGGATAGACATTGGAAGTAGGAGAAGATAGGAAACAGCACAGGAGCCTTCCACAGAGGACCTCTGAAAGATTCTACCGAAGAGGGTATCAAAGGAGATACTGAGACTCATAGCCAAACTTTGGGCAGAGTGCCAGAAACGTATGGAAGAAGAGGTAAATAGAAAGACCTGGAGGGGACAGGAACTTCACAAGGAAAACAACTGAACCCCATTTTTTAACTCAAATTTTAAAGATCGAAAGATTGAAACTGAGCCATCTGGAGCTATGTATCATCACTCTGCCTCAAATCAAACAAACAACAACAACCAAAACCAAAACAAAAACAAAAACCAAGAGCTGGTTTACCTTGTGTGCAAGCACAAGGACTCCCCTTCAGATGCCCATGCAAATGAGAGGGTAAGGAGACCTGCCTGTAATTTCAGGACTGAGAAAACGGAGACATAGCATCTCAAGGAAAAGCTGGACTGTATAGCTCAACTGTCCTAACTGGTGTAGTCTGTGTTCAACAATGAGACCCTGGGTTAATGAATAAAGTGGAGAACTATTAAGGGAGGTAGCTTAATACAACCTTGGGATCCTACAAGAATCTATATACAAATGCTACCATCTACATGCTAACACCCGTATGCACACACATACAAAAGATAAGATATGCAACATTAAAAGGAATCAAACAAAAGAAATGTATTTGGCAACTATTCATTCTGTATATTAATGCTCTGTTTTCATGCGCACCAGAAATGCGAAACAGATTCCATTGCAGATGGTTGTGAGCCACCATGTGGTTGCTGGAAATTGTACTCTGGAACAGGAACCAGTGCTCTTAACTGCTGAGCCATCTCTGCAGCCCCCAACTATTCATCATGGAATGAGGTTCTGTTGTTTTATAAATGTAAACTATTCAATTCAAATTTTATAATGATATTTATCTCATCACTTAAGGGCACAATTTTCTAAACAATGCTGCAATTTTGGATCATATTTCAGTTTTGTTCTGGTCTCATCAAACAGTAGCCTTTGCATGGTATCACAGTCTATTTTTCACCCTCCTTTGCAACAAGCATCAAATTATAAACCTTCAAAAGGAAGAAATAGACTTTTATGAACTATATACAAAAACAGTGTTGAAATAAAATGGGAATTTTAAGTGGATATCTCTTTCTCTTCATTGGATTTTTTGAAGTTTAGTGGCAAGCTTTTTATAATTGTATGCATGTAAAAAGATGCCTTATTTTAAAATATTTAGGTATCACAAATAAAATTGTGTACCAATAATGGAAAATTGATCTATTAAAAACATACACCAAGTGTCTTTTTATCTAGAAGGCTGCAATAGTCAATGCAATTTAAATAGAACACCCACCTCATGCCTAGAATGTATAATCTCAGACATGCAATAAAAGTGACAATTATATTAGAAGATATACTAGAGTGAAAATTTAGGCAGTCTTTTTCATATAGGTGTATTATCTTCCATATAACTTCTAAACAGATGCTCAGGAAATTTGCAGATTTATTTGTGAATACCCAGAGCCATAAACTAAGGCCAGATCACTAATGAAATATGGTACAAGAATAGACAGATTTTTTGAGTTCTAGTTAATTATTTGCATGTTAGCAAAGAAACTTAATGATAAAACAGTGTGCATCATTAACTATTATTTCATCATTGTAATGTTATATGATTCCATAATGATAATATAAGAAAAAGAAAATTGTGATAATATAAAAAAGAACATTTTTTTCTAAGAAATCACAATGCTAAAATATTAGTTGTCAGAACCATTTAAGAACTATAGCAGAATGGATGAGTATCATATTAACCCTTTTTGTATGATGAAGCATTAATTTAGGAAGAACTAAATTAATTTAGAAAAATAATGCAGTTAATAAATAGAATTAAGACTACCTCATTAAATTGTAAATGTGATGAGGTCAGGACCAAATAGCAACTGAGAAGTGCCAGAAGAGGCCATATCTGGGAAATAATTCATATGCACAACCAGTTTTCCTCAGCGGCTTGGTAGATATTCAGCTTGGTAATAGTGATGTTGTTCCCTGAAGTGGGGAACATTGAATGAAAAGCAAGTTGGGAAATGAATGGATATCCTGGAGTATTCAAAGAGAAAAATGTAACTTAAGAGTAATGTGTCCCCTAGTGAGGGATCCAAGCCAGAAAAACAGATCTGGCGTCCTCTGATACAGACTAACCCCCAGCCCCGTCTTTTTCTTGAGTGTAGAGAAGAAATGGTGGAACGGAAGTAGGGGGTCTTTCTTAAGTAGCTTCTACAATGCAATACACAGTACAATGCTTCATTTCTTATATTAGCCTTTAACTCTGAAAACTTGTTGAAAAGTCTCCCAGTCAATTCAGAGTTACTCCATTGCAGTATTCCTGACATGCCAAAGAACGGTTGCAGTTTTAATGTATCCTCAAAGGTGGAGAGGGGATACAGTGTCCTTTTTATAAAGACACTTTTACTGGAATGGATTTACCTTTCTGGTTGCTTATCTCTTATTGAACTCCTCATGGAGTATTTGCAGTTACCACTCCTTGAGAGTTCAGAGTTTGCTTTACCTCATTTCTGTTGCTGTGACTAATACCTTGTCTTAAAGTAATATAGAAGATGAAAAGTTTATTTCACTTATACTCCAGGTCATAGTCCATTACTGCAAGAAAGTCAAGATAGGAACTTAAAGCATCACATCCACAGTCAAGAGCAGAGACAGAATAAGCACATGAATACATACTTGCTGGTTTTCTCCATTCCCATATACTCCAGGACCCTCTGCCTAAGGAATGTTGTTACATAGAGTATTCCAACATCAATTAATAATCAAGACAATCCCCCAAAGACAAGTTCAGAAGCCCACCTGACCTTGATAACTGCTCATTAAAGTTCTTTAAAGATTATTGTATATCTTATCAAGTTAAAAGTTAAAATAAGGATACAAGCATCCGCACAGGGAGGAGAGCCCACAATAAATTATCAGAAGTAATTAAAAATGAAAAGCACGTAGATGGGTAGAAAGTAAAGAAACAAACCTGCTTCCTGATCATTTCCCACAGATGGGGCTTCCCAACAAAACCACAGGTGAAGAATATGACCTCAGCCCTTATTTGAATGCTGGGGTGTTTGGGTAGGGGTGCGTCCCTATTCCTCAGAATAGAGGAGAAAGGATACTGGAGAGAGGGTGGGACCAATGAGAGGAGGGAGGGGCCAATGACCAAGATGTAAATTAAATTATTTAATAAAAAGAAAACAAAAAAAAAGAAGAAATTTGTCAACATTTTCCAAGGCTAAGCTCAAAGCAAGAAAGTCTACTTTTCCCAGCAGAAAAGTCACTGATAATTGCCCCTAAATTTTTCAGCAGATATTCAGTGGTAGAAGCAAGATTACTAGTGATTGAGAAGGTGACTAAAGAAACCTGGAAAACAGTAATGTTCAGCGGTAGAACTGCACTTATAAGAATGTATTGAAAAGAATATATTATGAAAACTTCCAGACATCTAAAGCTCCTATGTGGCTTTAGAGTCATCATGATTGTGGCCTGTGAGTAAGAGAATGGGGAAGGTGAACCCTTTCCACCTTAAGAGCCACCTATCCTCCTCCATCTACTCACCAGCTCTTCCTCAGCCAAACTTTATTGTTCTATATATTATTGGACATAATATTCCTTTTTTTTCTTTGAAGGCTTGATGATTTCTATTGTTTCTTCATTTTGTGTGAATTTTCTGATTCATGATTTAATGTATGGTGTGTCATTGTTTTACATTCTTATTTTATGAAAAAAAAAAGACTGTGTTTACGTTACTGAATTTGTCTCTGGTGAATGACTTCATGAATTATCTATGAAAGATGATTTGTGCATAGATAAATGAAACCATAAAAAATTTTGAGTTCACCCTAATTTGGGGCTTACTGTAATAGATCTGTAATAAATATTGATGTGAAATCTATAGCGTCTGCCTCTTGGGCATTCTTTAGAACTTGCATGAACAGAATGATTCACATGTGCACGCAAAAGGTTTTACACTTCAAACAAAATGTCTTTATTTTCTGTCTATCTATCGCATAAAAGACACCAGAGAGGCAATATTGATGTAAAAGGTGCTTTAAAAGCAAACGGAAATGTTAGGTCTCTCTACTTTAAGATCACACTGTCTGAGCAGACCCCTCAGATCCCAGCCCCTGTTCACCATCATATAAACTAGCCAGACCTCAAGATCCACAGAGGTAGTATTGTCCCTAGGCCCAAATAAAGAATTACCTAGACCAGCTCAAAACAAACTCCATATTGAGCCCAAATCCATCCCAGGACAAGAACTGACAACCATACTGTCCAAGACAAGCCCTACCCTAAACTCAAACCCACCACCCAAATCTGGACCATTAGAACTCTTCTTCGATGCTATCTATGAGGTCTTAAATACCTCTAGGCCAGACCTTATTAAGACTTGCTGGCTGTGCCTAGATATCAAGCCTCCATTTTATGAGAGAATTGCAATTATAGGAAACGAATCTGTATCCTCTGATATCCTGACATGCAGATGGCAACAATCAGGAAAGGAAATACTAACCCTACAACTTGTGACAGGAAATGGTCTCTTTGTTAAACAGAACCCTCTCCTGCTACTTCCTCCCCCAAGGTTATTCCCATTTCTGCAATGAAACTCAGGTGCTGGCAGGAACTGGTTACTTATCTCACAAGTTAATGCCAGCTGGGCTTATACCACTGCTCTGACTCCCTGCGTGCATACCCAGGTCTTAAACCATATTATATATTTTTGTGTCTTGGTAGAGCTAGTCCACAAAGTGTCTTACTACCCAGAAAAAGTCCTTTACCAGCTAGAGCCGCCTACTAGACAAGCAAATCAGGTGTACATCACAGACATACTATTTATTGTCTTCCCTTCTGGATCTGGGTCTGGTGGAACCATAGGTACTAGAACCTCAGTACTAGTTTCACAGTACTATAAAATTTATAGGCTCCTAATGTCAGCTGTAAATGAAGATATAGAGCAATTAGAAAAATCGATCACCCATATCCAGGACTCCTACTCATCACTGGGAGAAGAAGTGCTGCAAAAAAGAAGAGGTCTGGACTTGCTATTCCTCCTCCAAAAGGCAGGCCTCTTTGTAATCTTGAGAGAAGAATATTGTTTCTGTGTAGATTGTTCTGGGGTTGTCAAAGAATCCATCGCATTCCTCTGAAAAAGGCTTCATGAACGAAAAATAGAGAAGAGTCTCCAAAGTGGTATGAATCAATGTTTAACAGGTGCCCCTGGTTGACAACCCTGGTCTTGGCTCCTGCTGGACCCATGGTCCTTTTGTTGCTTGCTCTTACTTATGGTCCCTACATAACCAATGCCTTAGTTAAATTTGTTAAAGAACATATTTCTACTCTTTAATTATTGAGTCTTAGCATCAATACCACCCTTGAACCCACCTCAAGGTTCCAAGATGGAATCCTACTTAAGGGAGGAATGAGGGGACTTAGTTCCAAGAAGCCAGCTAGTCCCAAATGGACAGGTAGCCTCCATGGAGACTAGCCAATCCTAACTGAAGTCAGGTAGTCACAGTAGAAATTCCCCCTTCCGGCTTGAAAAGGAGCCTGCAAGCCACCCTGGTGGCACCGTCATTTTGTGAAGGTGGTAACCCTAGCATGCCGGAATTCTCTGCAGAATAAACGCCCTTTGTTTTTGGAAAAGAAAAAGAAGAAAGAAAGAAAGAAAGAAAGAAAGAAAGAAAGAAAGAAAGAAAGAAGGAAGGAAGGAAGGAAGGAAGGAAGGAAGGAAGGAAGGAAGGAAGATGTTCCTGTCCTCTCCACCTTGCCCTCCAATTTTACGTTTCAAGATGATTTTTGAAACTTGTTTTATATATTCTGTTTGTGCAGATTCCTGTACATTCTCATCCCTGACATCTACTTACAGGTAGCTTATTAACACATTTTGACTATTAGGGCAATATCTGTGTAACATTAAAAGCAAACACAGTCAGAACCATTGGTTTCTCTTCTATATATGGTGAAACATCCATATTTAATTTTTGCCATATTGGCTCCCTGTGTTTTACAAACATGATAAAAGGAGACACTTTGCTGCTCAAAGTGAAATTAAAATAAGAATAATTTGTCAGTTGATCAATTATCCCTAATTTATACAGTGTGATGTATCTTGTCAGTCCCAAAAATTCAACTAAGTAAAATTAGTTTTCACTAATTGCAGTATGGACTGTGCTTTGCTAGGGTATATGTTCAGCATTTTATATATTTCTGAAAAAATTCATGCTATTTTGCTTTCTGTAGACCCATGCTCTTGCTAGCAATTTTTCAGAAACTCCTTGGGCTGAGGCCTGTATTGCAATTTTTATAATTCTGAAACCTTGCATCATTGGGCTTTCCTCACGAAGCCCAGGAATTTGTAAGTCCTGTTAGACTATTTCAAATAACTATGCTTTGATTTTGCTCAGCAACTTTTTCTTGGTGTTGTTCTTGAGGGTGACAGCTGGGGATTTTTCCTGCAGGTGACACTTCTCGCCCTTAATGGAGGCTTCAGCTTGGCACCAAAACCTGAGCATTTAGAAAAATAATTTTAATGCACCACCATGTAGGATAGAGTAAGTTAATACCTTTATTCAGTGTGTAATCATAAAATAACAGTGGTTGACTATTTATCCTCCTTGAATATGTAAAAAAAATTGATATATTATGATTATTTGAGCACAAACAGTAAAACAAGATACTTCAGTTGATATATTCAGTATTATTCTCTGATCAAATCAGAGTGACTAGTATTTCTCTTTATCATCACTTTGTGTTCAGAGCCTTTGCTCTCCTCTCTTATTTGTAAAATATATAACTCGTAGTTGTGAAGTATAATCACATCATTATGCTGTAGCACTTAGAACAATTGGAATATCTGAAATATGGAGTTCAGTACATTATTTCAGTTATGTCACTATGAGCTGTATATTGACACTAATATTTTCAGGATATCAGAAAAATATGTCAA
This sequence comes from Rhombomys opimus, assembly GCA_010120015.1. Classification (NCBI taxonomy): domain Eukaryota; kingdom Metazoa; phylum Chordata; class Mammalia; order Rodentia; family Muridae; genus Rhombomys; species Rhombomys opimus. The sequence continues at coordinate 1,524,718 of REGO01000185.1, read as the reverse complement.
ATATACATGTAATTTAATCCAGGAAACAAAACCTAAGTTAATAATAATGCTTTCAAACTTTACTACAACATATAGAGACATTTAAATAAACCAGCCATGTTTTGCTTTATAAAGCATCATTATAGAGCTATAGAGCAATTCATATTACAACCAAAAATGTTATAACTATTATAGTGGAAATAATTTATACATGTGCCATAATAAAATGAATTCTTCCCAATTCTTTATGAAGTATGTACTCTACTGAGGCAAAAATAAATGAACTATTTAAAGTTTTAAGCTTTAATTTTCTCTTACTAGTGAAAAATGTAGCTTGTAATAATATCAAATTAAGCTAGGTGAAAACACTGAAGATATAAACTAGTAATCATGGTGTACATTGTAAGTATAAAATGTATTATGTTTGATGAAATTAACTTTGCTAAAATTATTTTATTAAAATCCAATATCTTTCACATAATTCCATCATTACTAGAATATATAAGCTGGAAGCATTTTGTCCAGATAGTAAGTTTTTTAAGACTGTATTCAGTATAGACACATTTTCTGTATAAATGAGTTTTTTAATGAAATCTTATTAAATGTAGTGATTTTTCATGTAACCATTTAAACATTTTGTCATATTGAAAAGAATAAATATTCTTGTACATATTACATATGTTTAACAAACAGAGTGATATAACACTACTGCCTATAAATATTTATTGTTACCATCCTACATTGCAACAGAACAACATTATCTTAATATCACATTTGAAAGAAAAACATTTCATGTTGGCATAACATTCCTGTTTTATGTGCCCAAAAATGTATAAGTTGAATTTGTAGAAAACAGCATCAGAAAGACGTTTTGATGTAAGATAGCTTTCTCCTTAGTCTCAGTTTTCAATTTTTTTTGATACAATCCCTATCAATATTAGCAGCTGTGCTTTATTATCAAGAAAAAAAAAGTTTAAAGGAATTGTTTTCTGTGAGAAATAGCCCAGAATCCACAACTTTAATAGTATTCTCAATTTCACATTTTTGTAAATTAGTTAAAAAGAATCCCATTTACCTTAAAATAGTAAAAGTAATCCTCACATATATAATTCCTTTGATACCATAGTCTAGAGCCAAAGTTTACAACACAGTAATGGGCCCTTCCTACTTCTGACGAAAACATTACTTGCATATCACAGAAAAGCTCCTTGGAAATGATTCAGATTATGAAACACAGTTATTCATGCACCGATACTGAAGCCACATGGTTGGCGTAAAAGACTGAGTACTTGTTTTTAAAATGAGCAAGATGCATATACACATTTTACTAAATGCTAAATAATATTGTAGGCTAAAATGATGTATAGACTCTTGCAAACACACATGGGAAAATCATGGCTGCTGCTTTATAACCTTCATAGGGAATGAATGGTCCATGCTGGCTAATAGGTTTTTGGAAGCTCATTTAATCCCTCAATAATTTCTGTGGTGCACAAGAGCATATGATGTCCCCATCCACATATTCACCACTTATTTATTCTTTTTTAAAATGAATTTATTTTTGATAAATTAGAGTTTATTCACTTTGTGTGCCAGTTGTGGCCCACTCCCACATCTACTCTCAATCCTGCCCTCTCTCCCTCATCTCTTATCATGCCCCTCCTCAAGTCCACTGATAGAAGTGTGTCTGCTTATTTTCTTTCTAGGGCTTTTAGGTGTGCCATTAAGTTGCTTTTATGAGATGTCTGAAACTTCTTTCTGGAAGCACTTAGTGCTAAGAACTTTCCTCTTAGCACTGTTTTCGTTGTGTCCCATAAGTTGGGTAAGTTGTGCCTTCCTTTTCATTGAATTACAGAAAAATCTCTAATTTATTTTGTCACCTTTTCCCTGACTATGCTGTTGTTGAGTAGAGAGTTGTTTAGTTTCCATGTGTATGTAGGCTTTTTGTTATCTCTGTTGTTGTTGAGGTCTAGTTTTAGACCATGGTGGTCTGATAGGATACAAGGAATTATTTCCATCATCTTGTATCTGTTGAGGCTTGCTTTGTGCCCAACTATATGGTCAATTTTTGAGAAGGTTCCATGAAGTTCTGTAAAGAAGGTATACTCTTTTGAATTTGGGTGAAAGCTCTGTCTAGATGCTCTGTCCCTTGGTGAGAGTCTAGTGTTGCAGTCTCCCACTATTAAAGTGTGGGATCGATGTGTGATGTAAGCTTTACTCATGTTGCATTTACAAATGCTCTTGTATTTGGGGTATATATGTTCAAGATTATCATGTCCTCCTGTTGAATTTTTCCATTGATGAGAATGAAGTGCCCCTCCTCATCTCTTTTGATTAATTTTGTTTGAAATTCTATTTTTATTAAACATTAGGATAGCTACACCAGCTTGTTTTCTGTGTCCATTTGCTTGAAAAACATTTTGCCAGCCCTTTTCTTTGAGGTATGTTTATTTTTGTTGCAGAGGTGTGTTTTTTTGGATGCAGCAGAATGTTGGATCCTGTTTCTGTAATTCTTATGTTAGTCTGTGTCTTTTTATTGGAGGGTTGAGTCCTTTGATGTTGATAGATAATAGTGACAAATGAATGTTAGTTCCTTTTATTGTGGATTTGGTGGTGTTATTGTGTTTCATTGCTTGTTTTCTTTTAATTCTTTGTTGTGAAGTTATTTATATCCTTTGTTTTCTTGGGTGTACTTGATTTTGTTGGATTGGAGTTTTTGTTCTAGTATCTTCTGTAAGGCTGGGTTGCTGTGTAGATAATGTTTAAGCTCAGTTTTGTCATGGAATATTTTGTTTTCTCCATCTATGTTGATTGAAAGTTTTGCTTGGTATAGTAGTCTGTGTTGGCATCTGTGGTCTCTTAGAGTCGGAATGACATCTGCCCAGGTCTTTCTGGCTTTCATAGTTTCTGTTGAGAAGTCTGGTGTGATTTGGATAGGTCTACCTTTGTCTGTTACTTGGCCTTTTCCCCTTGTTGCTTTTAATATACTTTCTATGTTCTGTAGATTATTGTTTTGACTATTATGTAAAATGAGGAATTTCTTTTTTGGTCTAGCCTTTTTGGTGTTCTGTAAGTCTCTTGTATGTTTACAGACATCTCACTCTAAAAGTTGGGAGGATTCCTGCTGTGATTTTCTTCAAAATATTTTCTGGACCTTAGAGCGTAGAATCTTCTTTTTTTTGTCTATTTCCATTATTCTTAGATTTCGTCTTTTCATGGTGTCCTTGATTTTTAGGATGTTCTGTTTGGAACTTTTCTGATTTTACTTTTTCTTTGAGAGATGTGTCAATTTCTGCAATTGTATCTTCAGCACTTGAAATTATCTCTTCCATCTCGTGTATTCTGTTGGTGATGCTTATCTTTGTGGTTTCTGATCTTTTCTCTAAGGTCTCCAGCTCCAGGGTTTTCTCTGAGTTTCCCTTATTGATACTAATTCTGTTTTCATGTCTTGTGCCATTTCCTTCATCTCTTTGAATTTGGATTCCTGTCTTTCCATGATGTCCTCATTTTTTTGTTCATTTCCTCTCTATATGCTACTACTTGTGACTCTACTTGTGCCTCTGTTTGTTTGACTGTATTTGCCTTGATTTCTTTGAAAGCTCTGTCTTTTCCTCTCTATATGCCTCTACTTGCCTTTACCTGTGCCTCTATTTGTTTGGCTATTATTTGCCTGTATTTCTTTGAGAGATTTTTTTTTGTTTCCTCTTTATGTGCCTCTAATAACTGGATAAGCATGGCGTCAAATTCATTTTCCTGTGTTTCGGATGAATTAAAATAGCCATTGATTTTGGGGTTGGTGGTGAATCCATGATACCCTGTGTTTTGTTGGATGTCTTCTTACTTCGACCTCTAACCATCTGCTTATCCATAACCTTCACTGTGTGTTCCTGGAGTCTGTACTTCAGACTGGGTCCATCTGTCTCTGGTGTCTTCAGAAAGATGGGAGAGTTCCACCAGTTAGGGAGTGGATGTTGGTGTTTCAGCTGTAGCTAAGGGAGGAAGGTCACAGGCACATGTGCACAAGTGTGGGCATGTGTGTGGTAGTGTGTCTGGAGGGAGATGGTGCTAGAGCATGTAGATGTCTGGCAGGGTCGAGCTTAAGTATAGGTGGGGTGTGGGAGCTGGTCCTGTTCAGGGGCAAAATGCACGTGTACAGGTGCCCTGAATACATCAGTGGCCTACAGGTCTGTCCTACTGTCCTCCTGGTATTCAGCTCCAGAAATTGTTTGCCTGGACTCCACTGGTAGACGCACAGAACAGGACTTCAATGCTGAGCACACTGTTGCCCTAGAATCCCTATGCTGCCCACAGTGTAGGTGCGGGTGGGAGGGATCTTATGTCTGACTGCTAGCTTAGAAGGACCCTGGATCTGGGGCTCCTCATACATTCACTTGAAGGTGGACTCACTTTCTAGCAGGCCTAATCCAAAGGATAGAGGTTGCCCCTGTTCTTTACTCTCAGATTTGGGCCACTAGGGCCAAATGAGAGTGTTGGAGATCCATCAGCTCAGTGGTGTCCACTGTTTGGCTGCCAGGCAGGGAGAACTGTACTCGGGATATCTGACTCTGCAGCTTAGTCACAGAGCACTGAGGGTCCTGCTTGGGCTTGCTGCTTCCCAGCAGCAGCTGTGGCTCTAGGAGGTCTAACTATGCCTTTTCAGTCACCTACCACGGAGGACAGTGCTTGGGGCCACCACTGTCTCCTTCGTGGAGCAGGGAGGCCAGTGCTTGGAGGAAGGGGAAGTGCAAAGTGGTTGAATATTCACTGCTCTCAGCCCCTGGAGACATCAAGGATGACCTGGATCCAAACTGTCCCAGATTAGGGGATGTACCTTCTTAACCAGGAAGCCTCAATGTCAATGTTCTAGTTTCAGTTGTCCCTCCACTCACAAATTTCACAGTTTTCAATCCCGTGACCATCAGATATGGTGCATGCTCTTCACAGCCATCTTGGACCACCTCCCTATTTATTCTTAAAATTTCTTGGGATTCACTTTCAACCAGGATCTACTATTACTGCTCTCTTTGTCGTTAATGGTTATGGACATAAAGGATAATATGTGTACAGACAAGTAAAAATTTACTGGCATTCATTTCAAAGCTGTGAGAAAGTGAGGTGTTATATATGTTTTAATAGATTTTCTTATTTATTTATTTATTTTTGCCTAAAATACCTACCTATTCCTTCTAAAAAGTTTTAGGTTACTGAATATAGTTTTTTTAAAGGTAGAAATAATTTATAACTGAACGTGATGAAATGGTAATTGCTGTAGCTTTTACGATTGTTAGGCTGGAAAGATCAGGTATAAGGGCAGAGTTATTCATAACCATGTGTTTAAAACTCAGGAAGTTTCAATCCTTGCATGCTCAGCATTATAAAATAATCCAGTGTTTCTGTTCCAGCCTTTCAGCCTATTACAGAAAAACTGAAGGGAACGGGACAGGAAAATGTTTATTTTACAAGCACTATCGAGGGGTGGGGAATAAACTTAGTAACGGTAGAGTAGACTATGAATGAATTTTACACCTAAAGTTTATAAAAGCTATTTAATATCCTTGCATTTTGATATCCTTGGTTAGCTGGAAGTGGAGGGAAGAGCCATGGCTAAGACTTATGTTAATTGTAACAAAGCAAAGGAGAGCATTGTAAAGCTACTCTGTAAGAAAAGATCTGAGTATATACATCTAAAGGTCAAATATCAGTGTTTGGTTTTGGAGGGAAACTACCGAATATCACGGATGGTTCATGAGATTCTTGTGACTGACTTCTGGGGCGTTTGAAGACAAATCTCAGATGATTTACCAGGAATCTGCATAAGGCAATTAATTATACAGGAATTACAGTACAGCAATGTTAACTGACTGTAACAGCATACCAAATTCACATTATTAGAGAAGAGTTCTAAAACCTTTAAATGCCTTTAATATATTTGAGAGAATATCACAAACCGTTGCATACCAGCATCATTCTACTTATAAAATATTTCTCATTTAAAAATTTTAAATGAGCCTAAAATTAACTTTATTATGTAGTTCTGTAGAAAACCATTCACATGGTGTATGTTACTGAATCCTGTATAAAGATGTTCGAAATTGTTTCCTTTGCCATTTGAAACTGAGCTCAAACACAATGCAAATATATTATAATTATATAATTTATATGTTCCTTTGAATTGTTCTATAAGCATTTTAACAAAAACTAAATCAACTGATAAACATTATTATCCTTCGATGTGTTTCTCATTCTCCTCGCCTTCTACAGATAATTTCTATAGGTAAGAATCAAAAAAAGAAAAAAAAAGTCTTCTTAATTAAGTGTCCTTTTTAAGAACTCATTTTTGTTTACTTCTTTTCTGACTTGGACTCGTATATTTTCACACTGTGTACACTTCAGCAGGAAAGTCTCACAATTCACGTTCCTACTTAAAGCAGTCCCAGCCTTCTTTCTGCTTTCTAAGCTGCTGGTACATATGTGAGTAAACTTCAGCACTCTGCTTTGCTCTTGCTGAGAACTTCTCAAGAGATCGCTGATATTTTGGACAATAAGCTTACTTGCTTCACTTGGAGTCAGCAAACTTTGTGAGCATCAGAGTTTCCCTCTTTTCTACACTTAGCATTTCACATTCCCATAGTCTTTTGCTCAAAACATATGAAGTGGTCCATGATTTGGAGAGAAGCCTTACCAGGCCACAGAAGAAGACAATGCAGCCAGTCCTGATGAAATCTGATAAGCTAGGGTCAGAGGGAAGGGAAGGAGGTCCTTCCCTATCAGTGGACTATGAGAGGGATATAGGAGGAGATGAGGAAGGGAGGGTGAGATTGGTTGGGGGGAGGGAAGGAGACACAGCTGGGATACAAATTGAATAAATTGTAATGATAGTAAAAAACTAAAAATATATATACTTTTAAAAGACTCAGGTACTTTTCCATGTACTCAAATACTTTTTCTCTAGTTTAAGTTTGCAAAGCGAAGTCACTTCACAGAAGAAACCTTCTATTTCGTTGTTAATTATAGGCAGTCTTTACTGGGTTCTTTACTGTGCCTATAATAGTAAAACCCTAGTAGCAAACAATAGCAGGAAGAGATATAAACTGCAAAAAGACACATTTTAACACTGTGAAACAGTTAATTTTTTTATTATAGTAAATATTAGAGCAAATTCTCTGAGAAACTACAGAATCAAGAGCAGAGATTTAAATTAACCGGAGTTTCATGAGCTTTAAGAAAGTTCTGAAAATATTAATTAGGCTGTTCAATCTGGAATATGAGTGAGGGGAATAGAAAGAACTTGAGAAATTGGCTGCTTTCACTTATTTAATAATGAATTTTCTTCTTGTTTGGCTGAAAGACACACCCTGTGTGTGCTTGCACGTGCAGAAACAGAGATAATGTATACTTAATCTAAATTAACAGTGCATTTGCTACCCCATCATTCTTACTTGCCCACATTCTCCCTCTCTCTTTTCCTCCCTCTATCCCTCCCTCTCTTTATATCTTCTTTTCTCCCCTTATTCACAGTGTGTGTGTGTGTGTGTGTGTGTGTGTGTGTGTGTCGAGCGAGAGCACTGGCTAGATTTGAATCAATGTTTTGTAATTCATTATTTAATCTTATTCTGGCTAGCTATTTATGCTCAAAATTTTTTTTTCTGATAATGAAAAATTTGTATGTTTTAATTCTTATTAGCAGTTACTTTAAAAAATAACAATCTGGTGTCAGCAGATTTAAAAACTCTTCCATTTTTATTCAGTGTTAATGTAATTATTTTATAAAATAGACTTCAGGTAATTCATTGAGTACAAACATTTGTTTTATTTTCTCAATTATAATCACATCAATAAATGAGATAGCATCCACTCAATATTTTATTCAAATGATAAAATTTTCTTTTCTGCAATTTCTTTAACAATACCAAATTTTTTGTGTTAATGGCTTATTAAAATAGTTTAAATATGCATTGCAACAGTTCATATTAATGGATTCAGTGGCACACAGGCATAAAGTGATACAGAATTTTATCAATTAAAATGAATCTTTCAACAAAGTATTTATAAATTAATTACATGACATATTCTATTATTTATGTGCCCTGTTCTCTCTTTTAAATAACTTTGTATATTAACATACATGAATACATTTAAACTCCATCATGGGCTCTTATTATTTCTATTTTTTCTCTGGTAATTTGTGTATTTAATCACTTTACAGCCTGATTGCAGCCCCCTTGGATCCTTCCATTCCCATCCTCATGTCCGCCTACCTCCATTTTCCCCTTGCCTTATCTTCAGTAAAGGGGACCCCTTCCCCATGAGTAACAACCCACCTTGGCACCTCAAGACACAGCAGGACTAAGTACATCCTCTCACGCTGGAGCTAGATAAGGAAGCCCAGCTAGGGAAAACAGACCCAAAGGCAGGCAACAGAGACAGAGACAGCCCCTATTAATATGGGACCCATAGGATGACCAAACTGCACATCTGCTACATAGGTTTAGGGGTCCTGTGTCCAGCCCATGCATACTCTTTGGTTGGTGGTTCAGTCCCTATGAGCCGCATGGGCCCAGGTTAGTTCACTCTGTCGGTCTTCTTGTGGTGTCCTTGACCCCTTCAGCTCTCTCAGCCACTCTCCCAACTCTTCCACAAGGTTCCCTGATCTTCACCAAATGTTTGCTTGTGGGTCTCTCTGTCTTTTTCTTTTTTCTTTTCTTTTCTTTTTTTTTGATCTGAATATTTTTTATTTATTTTTTATTTTTATTAATTACACTTTATTCACTTTGTATCTTCCTATAAGCCCCTCCCTCCCCCTTCTTCACACATGTCCCTCCCCAAGTCCACTGATAGGGGAGGTCCTCTTCTCCTTCTTTCTGATCTTAGTCTATCACAGTTTATTAACTTCATAGCCCTGCTATATCCAGTTTCATCATTCCCTCCCAATCCCAACGTCACTCCCTCATCTCCTCCCTGGCCCTTTCCAAGTCCATTGATAGGGGAGAACCTCCTTCCCTTTCATCTGACCCTGGTTTATCAGGTATCTTCAGGGCTGGCTGCAAAGTCCTCCTCTGTGGACTTTATGCTCCTCCCTGGGGGTGGGGGAGATCAAAGGGCCTGCCATTGAGTTCATGTCAGAAATAGTCCCTGTTCCCCTTAATAGGGTGTCCACTTGGATAACGAAGTAACAGGACAAGAGCCTACCACAGAGGGCCTCTGAAAGACTCTACCTAGCAGTGTATCAAAGCAGATACTAAGACTCATAACCAAACCTTCGGCAGATTGCAGGGAATCAGAAGAAAAATGGGGGAGTTAATATGATATGGAGAGAACAAGAGCTCCACAGGGACCAAATATAACTGGGCATAGGGGTCTTTTATTAGACCAAGGACCATGTACGGATATAACCTAGAACCTCTGCTCAGATGTAGCCCTTGGTAGCTCAATATCCAAGTGGGTACTCTTTGTCTTTTTCTATCAGCTGCTGGATGAGTCCTCTTAGAAGACAGTTATGCGAGGCTCACAAAGCATAGCAGAGTATCAATAGTGTCAGGGGTTGGCTGTCTCCCGTGGGGCGGGTCTCAAGTTGTCCAGCCATTGATATGTCACGCCTTCAATCTCTGCTCCATCCTTATCACTACATTTTTAACCAGCAAGACAAATTTTGAGTAGGAGGATTTATGTGTGGGTTGATGTCTCCTTGCCTATATTGGAAGTCCCACATGGCTATAGAAGGCGGCTCTTCAGGCTCCATATCCCCCACTTGTAAGAGTCTCAGATAAGGTGATTCCCATAGACTTCCAGAGCCTTCCCTGTCCCAGAGATACCTCCCATTGATTACCCTCTCTCTCCTGGTGCTCCCCCACCCAGTGCTCTCCCCACACCTGATCCCAATCTCCTTTCCCTCCTGCCTCCTGTAACAGCTAGCTCCCTCCCTCCATCTACTTCAGATGTCCATTTCATTTCCCCTTCTGAGTAAGATTCAAGTATCTTCCCTGGACCCTCCTTGTTACTTAGTTTCTTTGGGTCTGTGGATTATAGCGTGGTTATCCTGTAATTTATGGCTAATATCCACTTAGTAGTGAGTACATTCTGTGTGTGTCTTTCTGTGTCTGGATTATCTAACTCAGGATAATATTTTCTAATTTCATCTATTTTCCTGCAAATTGCATGATATCTGTTTTTAATAGCTAAGCGGTAGTCTGTCATGTAAATAAAACACTTTTATAAACCCATTCTTTGGTGGAGGGACATCTGTTTCCAGTTTCTGGCTATTACAAATAAAGCTGCCATGAATATAGTTAAACAAATTTCCTTGTGGTACAGTAGAACATTTTTTGAGTAGATGACCAAGAGTGGTATAGCTGGGTCTTGAGGTAAATCTATCCCCAAATTACTGAGAAACTGCCTAATTGATTTCTGAAGTGGCTGTACAAGTTTGCACTCCCACCAGCAATGGAGGAGTGGTCCCTTTGCTCTACATTCTTACCAGCATGTGATATTCCTTGAGATTGTTAGTTGTTCTGACAGGTATAAGATGGAATCCCAGAGTCAACTGGACTTGCATTTTTCTAATAACTTAAGAACATTGAACATTTCTTTAAGTGTTTTTCAGGCCATTAGAGATTTCCTCTGTTGAGAATTCTTTTTTAAAATAGTGATTTCTGTTATTATTATTGTTGTTGTTTTTGTTGTTGTTAATTCACTTTGTATCCGAGTTGTAGCCCCCTCTCTTGTCTCTTTCTGGTCCTCCCCTCCCTCTCTCTTCCTCCTCTATCTCTAACCCCTAGTCTTATGATAGGTGATGCCCTCCTCCCCTACTCTGTGACCTTAATTTATCAGATCTGATCAGCACTGTCCGAATACTCTTCCTCTCTGGGCTGACAAGGTCACCCCACCAAGGAAGAAGTGATCAAGGTGCAGGCAACTGAGTTCATGTCAGAGACTGTATCTTTTTCCAGCCTGGTACCTCATATTTTATTAGATGATTTGGTTTGTTTGTGCTCAGTTTCTTGAGTTCTTTATATGTTTGGCATATTAGCCCTATGTTGGATGCATAGTTGGTGAAGATATTTTTCCATTCTGTAGGCTGCCATTTTGTCCTATTGACAGTGTGCTTTGCCTTGTAGAAAATTTTCACTTTCATGAGGTCTCATTTATTAATTGGTGATCTTAGAACCTAAGCTGTGGGTATTCTGTTCAGGAAGTGGTCGTCTATACCAATGCATTCAAGGCTATTCTCCATTTTCTCTTGTATTAGGTTTAGTGTATCTGGTTTTATGTTGAGGTCTTTGATACATGTGGACTTGATTTTTGTTTACAGTAGTAAATATGGATCTGTTTACATTCTTCTATGTGCAGACATTCAATTAGACCAGCAGCATTTGTTAAAGATGCTTTATTTTTTCATTGTATGGTTTTGGCTTCTTTGTGAAAAATCATGTGTCCGTTTCTAGGTCTTTTATTTGATTCCATTGTTCATCCAGTCTATTTCTATTCCAGTATGGAGTTGTTTTTTATTATTGTTGCTCTGTAGTACAAACTTGAAATCAGAGATGGTGATACCTCCAGAAGCTTTTTTTTTCTTTTTCTATTTGTTATTTTTTGTTTGTTTGTTTGTTTGTTTGTTTTTCCATATGAAGTTGGGGATTGCTCTTTTAAGGTCTGTAAAGAATTTTGTTGGAATTTTGGCAGTAATTGCATTGAATCTGTAGATTGCCTTGGTAAGATGGCCATTTTTACTATGTTAATCCCATCTGTCCATAAGCAAGGGAGGTCTTTGCATCTTCTGATAACTTTTTCAATTTTTTCCTTTAAAGACTAGAAGGTTTTGTTTTAAAGCTCTTTCACTTGCTTGGTTAAAGTTATACTAAGGTAATTTATTTTATTTCTTGCTGTATCTCTTGTATACAGTACACTTTTGGATTGAACATTTTTTTTAGTACTAAAATTTATCAAATTGTGATAAAATTTCAAACTAAAATTGCCTATTTATATTTATTTAGAAAAAGAGCAATATATGAAAAATAATTAGTGATCAATAATTCCAAATAAAAATATTGGTAATAAGAAATTTTCAAAATCACACTCTACCTCTTGGAAATGCATATCCTGAGCCCACCTACGTGGATTTAAAGGGTTATCCTAGAATTACATGAGCTAATATGAATTGAGAACATGCAAATTTCTCTCCTTTTTAAATTAACAGTGCAGTCTAGACATTTCAAATTAAATCTATTACCTCTATATTTTAAAGAAAATATTAATATAAATAAATAACTAAAAGTTTAAATTTTATTAATCTCATTCTTCTAAGATGTGACTTACCAATGTTCTGTGGATTGGACATATGATTGTGTCACCACCTTTTCTTACTCTTGTTATTATGTTTTTTAATTGGGCTAATAATATTTTTCCCAATATTTTCTTTCTAAAAACTATTCACATAAAAATTACTTACTTTTACTCCAATTTCAACCTTTTATCCTTTGAACAGTATTTTATTCTTTTTAAAGTCTCCATCTTTTTCATAGCTTTAATATTGCTTAAATTTTACTAAGTATTCCATATGTATTTTTTGTGAAATTACTTCCAAATTTATGTTTGCTCTTATTGGGCATCTTTTCTAATGATAATGTTCTCACTGTATATAGTGGCAGCTTAATTCTGTTCAGTTTTTGTCCTTTATGGCAATGTTTGTCTATATATGGGATTAATAGCTCGTGTGAATTTTCATCTTAATAGGATGTCTACAATATGACAATATTGTTAATACCTTGATGCTACCACTTGGTTTGGATGGGCTAGGCTCGTTTTCTTAAAGTCATTTCTTAATCCAGCATGTAGTGCACAATCAATATTCATTTCCTTACATTCCTAATTGTTAATTTACTGAAACAAAATTTTATTTACTGAAGCAGGATCTTTTTTGGATGAGGGTTACTACAACAATGGCCATATAACAACGGGATATCTTTGAATTCCAGATTCTCCTGCCGCTATGCATATAACACCTGGCTAGAATTTATTTATTAGTACTAGGGATTGAATTGCAGGCTATGACAGGTGGACAGCCTAATACTGAGCTATTTCTTCAGCCTTTTTAAATGTGTGGAGCCAGAAAGTGCACCAGTGCCTACTGGACTCTAAAGCTGTGCTATGTCATTGAGCCATGCTCCCAGCTCAGAAATTGCATTTTTACTGTATATGTTCTCACATAGATCTGTAGGGGGTGTGTCGGGGGGTGAGTGTTCTCACTTTTATGAGCATACATAGGTGTGCAATTGGACCTCCCTTTGCTTACATGGAGCCCTGGTGGACTCATGTAGCTTGCTTGGGCTATCATGTGTCTCTGCCTTCCATGTGTCACAATTATAGATGAGCCACTGTACCCACCCATCCACGAGTGCTGGAGGTCTGAATTCTTGTTCCAACTTGCCTCCTTGTCAACTTGTCAAGCAGCCTCCTTCTGTGTGTTTTATGAAACAATATTTAAAGGTAACACCTAAATTCACAATATCTACACCATCATAAGGACATTTCACAGCCTCAAAGATAGCTGGTATAGGTCCTTGATAACTCAGGACAGTTGTTAGAGCATAAGTGATTGCTTATATTAGAAAAAGCCTAACTCAGACACTGAAGGTAGTTTACTCAAACTTCTTAAAAACATTGCTAATCATTCCAAACTTTGGTTTAGATATTCTTACCTTCATAATTACTTTAGTGGTAAGGAGAAAGTGCTTAATCAAATGAATGTTTATAAACTGGTATTTTGTCAAGTAGCTTCATATGGAGATATAATCTTTTATTTCCTTGCAAATTTCACGAACAAAATGACACTTAAAATATGCGCACTGAGTATGAACATGCATTCTCAGTTAAGAAATGTGCTTTCTGACTTGGTCATTGGATAACTGGATATTGTTCATTTCTGTTCTTACAAATTATGTACTTTCTAAGAAGATATGACGTTAGTTCTCACAAATAAGGATAACCTTATAAAAAGCTACACTCAATTCTTATTATATTTAGTAAAGATATATTTTAACAGTAGCTAGTCAAGGTAAAGAAACTTCCATGGTATGCTAGAGATCCAGAAGGATTAACATACCTCTATGGTTTCTTTCCTGTGACATTAAGCATATCTGGTTTTAATAAGCAATCAGTTATGCTTAATAAGATATGCCATTTCAAAAATAGTTTAGCTAAGAATATAATTCAGTCTATGTAAGGGAATAAAAGCTGTGAGAATTATTAAAATGAAAGTTGTCTAGAACTCTAGATGGAGGAAATATCTCTGTAAGTGCCACAGGGTTAGTTCTGCATATAGATGGATCAGCAGTGTCATTATGACGATATACATCATTGCAATTTACATACATCAGAATATTTAAGATGCTAGCGACATGCAGTCAAGTAATATCACCTAAAATAAAAGAAGTGGAAGGAAATATAAAAAATGTAAGTTGACATCAAATGCAATTCATCTGTAGAGAAGGAGTTATTTGTAACTCAGATTTCTGTAACTAAGATAGCCTTTGAATCAGCACTCTAAAAAGATTTAGACGACCCAACTATTCACTTTGAATCAAATCCACTTTGTGAATTCATTAAAGTTAATGACAAATGTTGAATAGGATTCATCATTAAAACAAATAGATGTAAGAGGCTTTTGCTAAAGAAGAAAGAATTTTGTTAAGGAAAATGTTTGCAGTTGAATTTAATTTCCCAGCTGTGTTTTAGTAGCAATGCGAAAATGAAAATAAAGTAATATTAACATTTCTGGGAACTAATCCCAGACAGCCACATATTCCTTAAGGCAAGGAAATAGAAGCTAGTCATAAAATAGAAAGAGAAATGAAGTGAAAAAAAATACATTTTCAAAGTCTTTTCATCTATATTTGCATCTATATTATGCATGATATAAAGATGTTATGTCTTCCTAATTATAATGTAATTCACTAGATACCCTTTGTGTCTTTTAAAAAACTAAATTACTTTGATCCCTGGTTCATTCTTACAATGATACCTGGTTATGATCTTTCTAATAAAGCTTTGAAACATATTGTAACATTCACTATTTCCTCTAGAACTTTTGCTAAAAAGGAGAAAATGAAATATTTCTATCACCTACCTTTATTACAAAGAACAGCAGTCCCACGTGTGAGAATCTTCTCATTTGCTATTTCTCACTTCATTTTTTTTTCTGGAATAATAGAACTTTGTTCTAACTTATGAGGTCTAAGTTTTCAAAGTGTGAACCAAGGTCTTACTGAACTAACTCAGAGAGCATTTGGAAAACTGGAAGAAACCTGGAATAGAAAACGATCATTCCTGTCTCACAATGAGCAGACAGTTTAACTTAAAAATGATTAAATATCTTTCTGGATTGATATTCAAGATGTTGCAATGTTTAATATTTACAACTTAATTTGGAGATGAGCACACACGCAGGATTAAGAACATGATGAATGCTATGAATATCTCTAACACACCTGAATGTTTTCCCCAGGGCTCCTTATTGCTAATTTCTATTGACTTACTAATGAAAAAATCATACAAAAAATATGACAGTTACCCAGTATCCTACCCACTAGATAGAGTGAATTAGGTAAGGTAAACTCAACCACTATAAACTTTATAGTGAATTCAAGGATTGCTTGTGTACCTTAGTCAGATGCTAACAGCTCAAAATATAATTTTTAAATTGCTGATGATACAACTTAGTAGCTGAGCTGTTTTCCATGATCCAGAAAACCGTATGGTGAAACTCAATATAGAAAAAAAAATATCATAAACAATTAATATAGATATGGATCTATGCTTTTTTGCAATTTTTTTTAAAACCTAGAGCCTCAAAGTGTTAATTTCATACATCTGAATTGAAGAGGCTGTTTAACTGCATAGAGATGAATAAGAAGGTATGTTAAGCTAACTTTGGTCTTCTTCAGGGGAGCAGCATCAGGGTACAGTAATCCTGCACTTGATAGTTTTATATACAGTATCAACATTCCAACTCAGATCAGGAGAAGGCTTTGCCATTATTGTAAGCCTTAAGGAGAGCAGGCTTTGCTATTCACAGTGGATTGAGACAATGGTGCGATTGACATGGCTGTATGCTCCTGTGTGAATAGTATACATTCACTCAGGACTTCACTCTGTTCCTTACACATTTACTCAGGGTTTGCTCCACTCCCCACACCCTTCCTTCTTCTACATTCCTGCTCTTTTGTTTTCAAATAACTAATAAAATTATGTTACAATGGTGAAGGACCAATGTCCTCCTCTTCCCTTCTCTCTTCTCTTCTCTTCTCTTCTCTTCTCTTCTCTTCTCTTCTCTTCTCTTCTCTTCTCTTCTCTTCTCTTCTCTTCTCTTCTCTTCTCTTCTCT
>REGO01000185.1:1488564-1508335 GCA_010120015.1 Rhombomys opimus | reverse complement strand
CCTCTCCTCTCCTCTCCTCCCCTCCCCTCTACTCCCCTCCCCTCCCCTCCCCTCCTCTCATCTCTTCTCTCCCTCGCTAACATTTTATTGACAATAGCTCTTTTTGTCTTATAATTTATCCTTATAATTTCCAGTTCCCCCTCTCATGCAGTCCTTCCCCACATCCCCTCCCATCCAGATGAACTTTTCTTTCTCTCATTAGAAAACAATCAGGATACTAAGGGATTTAAATGAAATTTAAATAAAATGTAAATAAAATATAAGATCACACATTGGACTTGGACAAAACAGAAAAAAGCCATTTTCAATATGGTCAGCTACAAGCTTTAACCTTTACTTTATAGCAGGTATCTGAGAGTGTTTGATTCTTCTTGTGTATCTCACACTTTTCCCAAAGCTTTTCCTTCTCATTTGGGTAACCCACAAACCCTGGTAATAAAAAAAAATTCTAGATGCTTTTGTGATTTTTGACTATTTTAGATTATTTTTTTTAAGTACAATCATATACTAGTTCCCTTTCTATGCCTAATTTGTTTCACTAAACGGTGTCATCATGTTGAAAATCCAAGCATTTTCTTTTGTTGTGAGATACGTCTAACTCACCATAGTAAGGAAGCTCTTGTCAGTCTATCACTCTTAAAGAATGTTTTACAAAAGTACGGATTTTTCCTCTTTGGAAACTTAGTTCTAAGAATAAAATCCGAAATCCTTGAAAACAAAAAACTTTCATTGAAATGTTTCTTTTACTTTGGCATATATTAAATACAGAAAGACGTGAAAATTCTATACATGCATATGATATAAAACTCATTAAGTATGAAAGCTCCTAGATTAAAGGATTTTGTGACTTTAAATTCTTTAATTTACATTCTAAATAAATGAATAAGCTTAATTCAATCTTATTTCAGATATAAATATGTTATCATTAGGCTAATTAGTAAGTTTTGAGATTTATATTTATTTTATAAAGACTGTTAATTGGAATTTGAAAAAGCAACCACAAACTCCAAATTATGCCATTGTTAACAGGTTATGCAATAGCAAGAATTCAGTAAAATTATTTCTGTCCTATTAATATTACAATTTGCAGAATTTCACAAACATTATAAAATTCATATTTATAGGCAGAAAAAGTAATACAAATTAGTTTGTACCTCACAGAATCTCACTGTGGTTTTAAGTTTTCTTTCCATATTTTCAGTAGATTAAAAAAAATTTTTACACATAAAATTTTTGTCCAGTATATCATACCTGTGCATAATTGGTAGTTAAAAATGAAAGTTATTTGCTTAGAAATGAACTATTTTGTCACTATTTTGAAAAACAAGTCTTCTTTCATCAATTTATGGAGTTTTAAACTGCCCATCAAATCAATTGTCCTCTTCTTTGGATTCACATTGTCTCACTCTCCACTTAACTCTATATTTTCATTTCTGTTTATAAATTTCTAGACCTTCTCTCTGATTTATTTTTATTTTTCAATATTGCTCTCAATATCACATTATGGAATGCACAAGACAGAATGCTACAGACATGCTAACTTAAGCATCTCCTGGAAGTCTCTCCTTTCAAAGAACAGTTACTGAGCTGACATCAGCTACCAGAATCATCTGTTTTCAGTGACTATGGGCACTATTTTGTGAGGGTGTCTCTGGCAAATGAAGGTTAGTAAATTTGGAAACACTTAGACCATTTCAGGTAGTTTTCATGTGCCTCCTAGCCTCACCGCAGGCTGCTGTCACACTGCTGCCACAGCTTGGTGATACAGGGTATACAGAAACACTTAACTTATATGAGCTGGGATTGTGTGTTGATGCATTGATGGGTTTTATAAAGAGCCTGGAACATAATCTCAAGTACCAGTATACCACATTCTTTCGGGACATAATTTCTGCTTTTAAAAGCTGAATATACAAATAAAAGATATAACATATATGAATATTTGTGAGGAACATACACGTGAAATCTTTTTGTGAAATATGAATAATCGAGTCCAGCAGATGTTAAAATGATTATTATCCACAACCACCTACACTTTATACTGTAAAGGCATGGTCACGTTAGTATACGTAGCTTGTCTTAAGAAAATGTCATAGGCTTGTTGACTTATCAAAAGAGGATGATTGCCTTCTGGAGGCTTGATGTCAGGGAGTGATAATAAGACGGGTTTTTCCACAGAAGCTTTTCTTCATCACTGGCACAGGGGTGGGCGGCTCCATACTTAAGGTTCTTTCACATGCTCATTCTCTTTGAACAGCCACCTTGGATTTTCTCACTTGGTTTGCACAGTACCATTTAGAGTAGATTGGAAACCATTCTAATGATGTCGCTTGGGCTTTACTGATAATTTAACATTTTAAACCATGTCTTTGAAGACCCTGTTTCTTACTGTACTCATTTCCTGATGCACTGAAGGAATTTAAAATATGATTTTAAGATATGAATTATGAGAACAACTAATTTAACATTTTACATTTAAGTAAAATGTAAGAAAATAAAGCAATACACTATTACAGTAGAATTAAGGAAAATGACTCTACACATTATCATAATGCTGCAACCAATATTAAGAAAGTATTTGAAAATAACCAGTTGTTTGTTTAAAAATATTTAGTAAGCTATGAAAAGATGGAATATTCTCAGCTTACTAACAGTATTTCAGTATTGAAATAGCATGGTCAGTGTTCTATTCAATGATCAAAGACTGGAGATTTTATTTCTCATATAAGAAACAAGGGTGGAAGGAGCCCACTGTGACATTTGTTTTTTTAATGTTTTTTAATTAATTTTAATTTTTTATATTAATCACAGATTATTTTCTTTCTATCCCTGCCATAGTCCCCTCCCTCCCTCACTCCCAGTCCCACCCTCCCTCCTTCATCTCTTCCCTGCCACTTTCCAAGTCCACTGATAGGTGAGGACCTTGTCCTCTTTCATCTGACCCTGGTTTATCAGGTATTTTTAGGACTAGCTGCAATGTCCTCCTCTATAACTAGCAAGGCTGCTCCTCCCTTTGGGGGGGGGATGTCAAAGAGCCAATCATTGAGTTCATGTCAGAAATAGTCCCTGTTCTCCTTACTCAGGTACCCACTTAGATGCTGAGCTACCATGAGCTACATCTGAGCAGGTGATCTAGGTTATATCCATGCATAATCCTTGGTTGGAAAAACAGTCTCAGAAAAGACCCCTGTGCCCAAATATATTTGGTCCTCGTGAAGCTCCTGTCTTCTCCAGGTCATACTAAATGCCCCTTATTTCTTATGATTCCCTGCACTCTGCCAAAGATTTGGTTATCAGTCTCAGCATCTGCTTTGATACACTGCTAGGTAGAGTCTTTCAGCGGTCCTCTGCAGTAGGCTCCACTCTTGTTACTTGTTTTCTCCTACTTCCAACGTCTATCCCATTTGTCTTTCTAAGTGAGGATTGATCATATTTCCCCAGATCCTCTTTCTTGTTTATATTCTTTGAGTATACAGATTTTAGTATATTTATCTTACCTTATAGGTGTAGTACTGACTTATGAGTGAGTATAAACCATATGTGTCTTTCTCCTTCTGGAATACTTCACTCAGGGTGATCTTTTCTGGACCCCACCATTTGCCTGCAAATTTCATGATTTCCTTGTTTTTAATTGTTGAGTAGTATTCTATTGTGTAAAAGTACCAGAATTTCTGCATCCATTCCTCCATTGATGGACATCTGGGTTGTTTCCAGGTTCTGGCTCTTACAAATAAAGCTGCTGCAAACATGGTAGAGTAAACGTCCTTGTTGTGTACTTGAGCATCTTTTGGATATATGCCTAGGAGTGGTATAGCTGGATCTTGACGAAGCTCTATTCCTAATTGTCTGAGAAAATGCCAGATTGATTTCCAAAGTCATTGTACAAGTTTACATTCCCACCAGCAATGGAAGAGGGTTCCCCTTTCTCTATAACCTCTCCAGCATGTGTTGTCACTTGAATTTTTGATCGTAGCCATTCTGATGGGTGTAAGGTGAAATCTCAGGGTCCTTTTGATTTGCATCTCTCTGATGGCTAAGGATGTTGAGCATCTCTTTAAGTGTTTCTCTGCCATTCTATATTCTTCTAAAGAGAAATTTCTGTTTAGCTTCGTACCCCATTTTTTAATTGGGTTGCTTGATTTATTGCCTTTTAACTTCTTTTTGTAATAATTTTTTTATATTAATCACAGGTTATTTACTTTGTATCCCAGCCATAGCACCCTCCATGCATTTTAACTTCTTTAGTTCTTTATATATTCTGGATATAAGCCCTCTGTCAGATATAGGCTTGGTGAAGATCCTTTCCCAGTCTGTAGGCTGTTTTGTTCTGGTGACGGTGTCCTTTGATTTACAGAAGCTTTTCAGTTTCATGAGGTCCCATTTATTAGTTGTTACTCTTAGAGTCTGTGCTGTTGATGTTCTGTTCAGGAAGTTGTCTCCTGTGCCAATGAGTTCTAAGCTCTTCCCCACTTTTTCTTCTAACCGATTTAGTGTATCTGGTTTTATGTTGAGGTCTTTGATCCTCTTGGACTTTAGTTTTGTGCAGGGTGTCAAATATGGATCTATTTTCATATTTCTGATGTAGACATCCATTTGGATCAGCACCATTTGTTGAAGATGCTGTCTTTTTTCCATTGAATGGTTTTGGCTTCTTTGTCAAAAATCAAGTATTCATAGGTGTATTCATATTTATTTCTGGGTCTTATATTCGGTTCCATTGATCCACCTTTCTGCTTCTATTCCAGTACCATGCAGTTTTTATGACTATTGCTCTGTAATACAGCTTGAGATCAGGGATGGAGATACCTCCAGATGATCTCTTGTTTTACAGGATCGTTTTAGAAATTCTGGGTTTTTTGTTTCTCCATATGAAGTTGATAATTTTTTTTCAATATCCATAAAGAATTGTGTTTGTATTTTGATAGGAATTGCATTTAATCTGTAGATTGCTTTTGGTAGAATGGCCATTTGCACTATGTTAATCCTACCGATCTATGAGCACAGGAGATCTTTTAAACTTCTGATATCTTCAATTTCTTTCTTCAGAGACTTGAAGTTTCTTTTTTTCAAACAGGTGTTTCACCTGTTTGGTTAGAGTCACCCCAAGGTACTTTATGTTATTAGTTGCTATTGTGAGATGTGTTGTTTCCCTGATTTCTTTTTCAGCCCTTTGATCAGGGAATACAGAAGGGTTTCTGATTTTGTGTGTGTGTGTGTGTGTGTGTGTGTGTGTGTGTGTTTGTGTTAATTTTGTATCCAGCCTCTTTGCTGAAGGTGTTTATCAGCTGAAGGAGTTCTCTGGTTGAATTTTGGGGGTCACTCAGGTATACCTTCACAGCATCTGCAAATAGTAAAAATTTGACCTCTTCCTTTCCAATTTGTATCCCCTTGATCTCCTTTACTTGTCTTATTGCTCTAGCTAGATTTCAAGTACTATGTTGAAGAAATATGGAGAGAGTGGGCAGCCTTGCCTTGTCTCTGATTTCAGTGTGATTGATTAAGTTTCTCTCCATTGAGATCGATGTTGGCTATAGGCTTGCTGTATATTGCCTTTACTATGTTTAGGTATGTGCCTTGTATCCCTGATCTCTCCAAGACTTTAAACATGAATGGGTGTTGGATTTTGTCAAATGCTTTTTCAGCATCTAAGGAGATGATCATGTGGTTTTTCTCCTTCAGTTTGTTTATGTGGTGGATTACATTGATGGATTTCCATATATTGAACCACCCTTGCATGCCTAGGATGAACCCTACATGGTCATGATGGATGATATCTCTTATTTGTTCTTAGATTCAGTTTGCAAGTATTTTATTGAGTATTTTTGCATCAATGTTCATAAGAGAGATAGGTTGGAAGTTCTCTTTCTTTGTTGGGTCTTTGTGAGGTTTAGGTACCAAAGTGACTGTAGCTTCATAGAATGATTCTGGTAAAGTTCCTTCTGTTTCTATTTTGTGGAATAGTTTGAAGAGAATTGAAATTAGCACTTCTTTGAAGGTCTGGTAGAATTCTGCACTGAACCTATCTGGCCCAGGGCTTTTTTTTAGAAGAGAGACATTTGGTGACTGTTTCTATTTCCTCGGAGGACATAGGCCTATTCAATCTTTCTACCTGATCTTGACTTAATTTTGGTAGATGGACTCTATCTAAAAAAGTGTCCATTTCATTTAGATTTTCATTTTGTGGCGTATAGGCTTTTGTTGTACGACCTGATGATTGTTTTGATTTTCTCAGTGTCTGTAGTTATATCCCCGTTTTCATTTCTGATTTTGCTGATTTGGATAGTTTCTCTCTGCCTTTTAGTTAGTTTGGATAAGGGTTTGTCTATTTTGTTGACTTTCTCAAAAACCTGCTTTTGGTTTCATTGATTTTCTGAATAGTTTTATTTGTTTCTAAATGATTTATTTCAGTCCTGAGTTTGATTGCTTCCAGCCATCTGCTCCTCTTCGGTATATCTGCTTTCTTCCCCCCTAGGGCTTTCTGATGGGACATTAAGTTGCTTGTATGACATGTTAAAATTTTCTTTTTGCAGGCACTTAGTGCTATGAATTTTCCTCTGAGCACTGCTTTCATTGTGTCTCATAAATTTGGGTATGTTGTACCTTCATTTTCGTTGAATTCTAGGAATTTTTAAATTTCTTTCTTTATTTCTTCTTTAACCCAGCTGTCATTGAATAGCAGTTGTTCAGTTTCCATGTGCTTGTAGGCTTTTTGCAATTTCCATTGTTGTTGAGGTCCAGCTTTAGTCTGTGGTGGTCAGATAGAATACAGGGGATTATTTTCATCTTCTTGTATCTGTTGAGGCTTGCTTTGTGACCAACTATATGGTCTATTTTGGAGAAGGTTTCATGAGGGGCTGAAAAGAAGGTATACTCTTTTGCATTTGTGTGAAAAGTTTTGTAGCCATCTATTAGGTCCATTTGATTTAGGGCTTCTGTAAGTGCCTTTATTTCCCAATTTGGCTTCTGTCTAGATCTGTTCTTTAGTGAGAGTGGGTTGTTGAAGTCTCCCACTATTAAGGTATTGGAATCGATGTGTGATTTAAGCGTTAATAATGTTTTATTTACAAATGTATGTGCTCTTGTGTTTAGGGCATAGATGTTCAGAATTGTGGTGTCTTCTGGTTGGATTTTTACTTTGATGAGAATGTTGTGCCCCTCCTCATCTTTTTTGATTAATTTTGGTTGAAAGCCTATTTTATTAGATATTAGGATAGCTATTCCCGCTTATTTTCTGGGTCCATTTGATTGGAAAATATTCTTCCAGCCCTTTACTCTGAGGTAGCATTTATCTTTGTTGCAGAGGTGTGTTTCTTGGATGCAGCAGAATGTTGGATCCTGTTTCCACACCCATTCTGTTAGTCTGCGTCTTTTTATTGGAGAGTTGAGCCCCTTGATGTTGATAGATAATAGTGACCATTGAACGTTACTTCCTTTTATTGTGGAGTTGGTGGTCTTACTGTGATTCATTGCTTGTTTTATTTTAATTTGGGGGTAAATTATCTGTATCCTATGTTTTCTTGGGTGTAGTTGTTTTTGTTGGATGGAATTTTCCTTCTAGTATTTTCTGTAGGGCTGGTTTGCTGTGTAGAAATTGCTTAAATTTAGTTTTGTCATGGAATATTTTGTTTTCTCCATCTATGTTGATTGAAGGCTTTTCTGTGTATAGTAGTCTGGGTTGACATCTGTGGTCCCTTAAATGCTGTATGATATCTGTCTAGGCCTTTATGCCTTTCATAGTTTCTGTTGAGAAGTCTGGTATGATTCTGATAGGTCTAACTTTATATGTTGCTTGGCCTTTTTCCCTTGCTGCTTTTAATATCTTTTCTTTGTTCTGTAGATTTAGTGTTTTGACTATGATGTGCCGTAAGGAGTTTCTTTTCTGGTCTAGTCCATTTGGTATTCTGTAGGCCTCTTGTATGTTTATGGACATCTCTTTCTTTAAGTTGGGAAAATTTTCTTCTATGAATTTCTTGAAGATATTTTCTGGACCTTGGAGCCTGGAATCTTTCTTTTCATCAATTCTTATTATTCTTAGATTTTGCCTTTTCATGGTGTCCTTGATTTCTTGGATGTTTTGTTTAGGGAGTTTTCTGATTTTACTTTTTCTTTGAGAGAACTATCAATTTCTGCAAGTGTATCTTCAGCACCAGAGATTCTTTCTTCCATCTCTTGTATTCTGTTGGTGATGCTTACCTTTGTGGTTCCTGATCTTTCCTCCAAGTTCTCCAGCTCCAGGGTTTTCTCACTTTGTGTTTTGTTTATTGATTTTAATTCTAATTCTATTTTTATGCCTTGCACCATTTCCTTCACCTGTTTGAATGTGGCTTCCTATCTTTATATGATGGCCTCTATTTCTTTGCTCGTTTCTTCTCTAAATGCCAATAATTGTGCCTCACTTGTGTCTCTATTTGTTTGGCTATATTTGCCTGTGTTTCTTTGAGAGCTTGTTCATTTCCTCTTTATTTGCTTTCATCTGTGGCAATGTCTTTGAGAGATTTGTTTTTTCCTCTGTATGTGTCTCTAATAACTGGATAAGCATATCTTTAAAGTCATTTTCCTGTGTTTCTGATGAATTGGAGTATTCATTGATTTCAGTTGCTGGTGAAGCCATGATTTCCTGATTTTTGCTGGATGTGTTATTTCACTCTCCTCTAGCCATTTGCTTATCTGTAACCTTCATTGTTTGTTCTTGGATTCTGCAGTTTAGACTGGTACTGTCTTTCTCTGGTGTCTGGAGAATTCTTCAGGAAAATGAAAGTGGTCCAGTGGTTTCAGCGTGTACGTTGTTGTTTCAGCTATGCCTGTGGGAGGAGAGTCTACGGATGCGAGCAAGCATGTGTGTGTGCGTGGAAGTATGTCCTGAGGGACAGAGTGCTAGAGAACGTAGAGGCCTTCAGCATGAGGGAGGGGTGCCTTGCAGGCATCTAAGGGGTAGCAGGCGCTAAAGGTATCACAAGTGCTGGTGATGATTGTAGGCACAAATTCCCCGGGTAAGTCAGTGACCTACAGGCTACTGGATTCGTCTCTAACTGAGCTCCAGGAGTTATTTGCTTAAACTCCGCTAGTTGATCCACAGATCAGGGGCTTCTGTGTCCCAAGAAACCCTCTGTTTCCCACAGTGGATATGTGGCTGGGAGGGGTCTGATCCCTGGCTGCTAGTGTAGAAGCACCCTATATCTGGGGCTCTGTAGGCACTTGAGGGCACACTCATTCTCTAGCAGGTCAAATCGTAAAGCACAGTGGTTCCTCTTGTTCCCTAGGGCCGGTTTGGACCTGCTGAGTCAAATGTGGCAGGTTGAGCTCAGTCAGCTCAGTGGTGCTGCCGCCACTGGACTAGGGAGTCCAGCTGCAGCTGCAGAACTAGAGTGTCCAGGTGCCTGCTGGGAAGTCCTAGTGAGCCACAAAAGTGGTAAACACACCTAGGTGGCTCGGAGCCCGTTGTACCTCAGTGGTTTTGCAGGTCTGCTGGACATTGGTGGCTGTACAGCTGGCTATCTGCCACTGAGGGATTGGGCAGCCCATACAGACTGGGAGGCCCTGTGGAGTAGGTACTGCCTATCACAGATGTGGGACCTGGGAAGGATTGTATTGAGGGTCTGAGATTCAGCATGCAGGTATTCATCAGGCAGATACAGCTAGCTGCTGTGGCTGAGGAGCTAGGAGCCCTGCCTCTTCTGTCTCAGTCCACAGGCAGTGAGTTCTGCGCTCCTCATCACTCGTGCTGTGGGTTGGTTCCTCTGAGGAAGAGGAAGGCCCAAACAAGGGAAGTGACCCTCTCCGTTCCCAGAGAAGTCCATGCTTGACCTGAATCTAAATGTTCTCTGTTCCTGTTATGTCCCCTCTCTTTCAGGAAGCAAAACATCAATTTTGTGGCTTCAGTTACCCCTCCAGTCACCAATTTCAGAGTTTCAAATACTCTGCCTCTCAGAAACGGTGTGTGCTGATTGCCACCATCTTGGATCCCCCACTGTGGCTTTTGAACATTGCATGAAAAATCATGCTACAATGAAGTCATACATGAAGGTCATGAAGAATTAAAGTGTTGATTGCCTATATAAGAAATTATGAGTAATCCAAAGAAACAGTTATGTAACTAATTAGCAAATTCACTATAGTTACAGAAGAGAAGACAATGACACAGAATAGGTATTTTTCTTACTATTCAGGCAATAATGGAATATAACCCACCTAAAATTGAAAGTGAGTATAATTCCTATAAAACTTTTAATTATTTTGGCTTATATTGATTAACAACAAGAATAAAATTGAAAAGAGAAATAAATTTGAATACTCGGACATCTCCATTTCAAAATTATAATAGTCAAAAGTATAGTATTGCCCCAAAATCAGCATCTAGACCATCTAGAGTAGAGAAAACAATCAGAGATAAATCTAAATATCTTTGTACAAATCCTTCCGGGGCAGTGTTGTAAGAGCACATATGGTGAGGAAAAAACTGTGTTGATCAGTGCTTTTAAGACAGCTGGGTAGTCAGTCCACTGTGGAAGGATGAAGTAGGATCCCTGTCTTCAGTCCAAGTCACAAGGGAATCCAACATGGACAGTGAGCTGCAATTATAAAGCCATTTGAAGAAAATACACAGAATAACAATGTTAATAACCTACATACTTTCGAAAACCCCTGAGCTACATTATTAGCACTGGGATAAGAACTGTGTATGCAAAATACAATATCTATCTACATATATATATAGAGAGATGTAAATAATAAAAGGCCAAACAACCCAAAGAAAAATTATCAAATGACTTGAATAGACATCCACAAAGAGATACCCGTGTGATGAGCACATGAAAACTAGTTAAGCAACATTCATTTTTTAAAGAGGTTCAATTCAAAATCCAAATTCTATACCACTGTGCACCTGCTGTGATTGCTGTAATCAAAAAATAGAAAGTAATTTGGCAAGCCTGCAGTGACACAGAGGCTCTAGTGCTTTGTTGGTGGTAAAGTGAAATTGAGCATATAGAGGAAAAATGTTTGATGCATCCTCAAAACCTTCAACTATTTCCATATGGCAAGCAATTCCACTCTTTTTATACTCCTCAGGAACTGAGAACAAGTACTCCAAAAATTTTTTATTAAAGTGCATAGCAGGCCCATTTAAAAATAGTTAAAAATATGGAAACACTCCAAATGTTCACCTACAATTGAGTACGCAATGCAACTTCAGTATATAAATGTAATGACGTGGATATTATCCAGTAATAAACTGACAAGTTATGTTATAAACTGTAAATCTTATCAAGCATTGTGATCAAGAATACAACGACAAGAAGACCATTTACTGAATGTGAAATGTTTTGATCAGGCTCTTGTACAGGTTGAGAAAGTTGATGAGTGCCTCCCAGGCACTTGAGAGGTAGAATCAGAATGGTGAGCTTAATAGACAGTTGTACACCTAAGTCATAACGAGGTTTGAAACTATAGACAGGTGGGTTTGTACAATATGTGAATGCACCAGACGCAATGGAGTGTATACTTTGAAAGAGTAAACTTTATGTTTTGTGAATTATGTTTTAGAAAAAAGCTCCATAAAAAAAAAGCTTTTCTATAGAACATTTAGGGTATCTATGTCTTATTCCAGCTTTTCTTGCATTATAAAACTGAAAAAGAGCATACAAACTTGAATTTAAATATATTTCACTGAAATAAATATAAACAATTATTTTTATGTGTGAATGATGTGATAAGGATACATCTTTATAGTTTTTTAATGCGTATTAAGTCACAAGATATAATAAGTGAAACTAGCAAAGTTTCAACTATTGCATGTTAACAGGTGTCTTTTGCCTGTTCTAAAATATATGGTAGAAACTACTTACACCCATCAGAATGGCCAAGAGCAAAAACTCAAGTGACAACACATGCTGGAGAGGATGTGGAAAAAGGGGAACCCGGTGGATGTGGAGGAAGGGGAACCCTCCTCCATTGATGGTGGGAATGTAAACTTGTACAATCACTTTGGAAATCAATCTGGCTTTTTCTCAAACAATTAGGAATAAGATTATCCCAAGATCCAGCTATAGCACTACTAGGCATATACCCAAAGTAAGCTTAAGTATACCACAAAGACATTTGCTCAGCCATGTTTATAGCAGCTTTATTCATAATACCCAGAATCTGGAAACAAACCAGATGTCCTTCAAATGAGAAATGGATGCAGAAATTTTGGTGCATTTACACAATGGAAAAATACTCAGCAATTAAAAATAAGGAAATTATGAAATTTACAGGCAAGTGTTGGGAACGAGAAAAGATCATCCTGAGTGAGGTATCCCAGAAGAAGAAAGACACACAGTATATGCTCACTTAGAAGTAGATATTAGACCTATAATGCAGGATAAATATACTAAAATGTGTACACCTGAAGTAACTAAGTAAGAAGAAGGAGTTTGGGTAAGATGTTCAGTCCTCGTTCAGAAAGGCAAACTGGATGGACATCAGAAGAGGGAGAAAACAGGGAACAGGACAGGAGCCTACCACAGAAGGCTCTACCCTGCAGGGTATTAAAGCAGATGCTGAGAGTCACAGACAAACTTTGAGCAGAGTGCAGGGAACCTTATAAAAGAAGAGGGAGATAAGGGGTAGGGAGGAGATAAGAGAGGGAAGGTGGGATTGGGAGGGAATAAGGAAGGGGGATACAGCTAGGATACAAAGTAAATAACCTGTGATTTAATATAAAAAATAAAAATTAAAAAAAAAAGAAGAGGGAGATAGAAAGACTTTGAGGGGAAGGAACTCCACAGGAGAGCAACAGAACCAAAAAAATCTGGGCCCAGGGTGCTTTTCTGAGATTGATCCTCCGAGGACCATGAATGCAGATAGCCTAGAACCCCTGCACAGATGTAGCCCACGGCAGCTCAGTCTCCAAGTGGGTTCCCTAGTGAGGGAAAAGGGCTGTCTCTGACATGAACTCAGAGGCTAGCTCTTTATTCACCTCCACAGGTGGGGAGCAGCCTTATTAGGCTACAGAGGAAGACAATGCAGCCAGTCCTGATGAAACCTGATAGGCTAGGGTCAGATGGAAGGGAAGGAGGACTTCCCCTAGCAGTGGACTGGGGGAGGAGCACAGAGGGAGAAGAGGGAGAAAGGGTGGATTTGGGAGGGGCAAGGGAGGGGGCTATTACTCCGATACAAAATGAATAAATTATCATTAATAAAAAATTTAACATAAAGAAGGAACTCTCAACACCACGTTTGGAACTTTACAAAAATCACCTTATCACCTTTGCAAGCATCACTGTAATAAATGATAGTTTTCTTTACAGACTTATTTTGTGAGGAAACTTTTACACATTGAAAGAGGAATTCAGCATTTTTATTGCAGAAAAATAAAAGGGACATTTTGAGGCAAACAGTTTTAACTCTGCTAAAAGCAGTTCCACTTTTTGTCTGTTACATTGACTTATATATATATGTAATATATATATATAATAGTAATATACCCTATGGTGTACAAAGGTTCCATAGCTGTTTGGAGTGGCATAAACACTTGCCAAAAGAACCCGGAGCTTTTTGGAATGAAACAGTTCATGATTTTATTGGCCAATTTCAAAACTATCTGGTCACAGTAGGATGAATACTATAAGTGAGGAATAGGACTTAAACAGTCGATTGTTGTTTGTAAATGTTGTAACTGCTGATCTACACTGTCTAAAGATACCAACGTAAAATGATTATGAGAAAAAGGTCGTTGTTTCGGGAAGCGGAGAAAAGGAGTATTTTTGAGTCCAGCATGAACATTAGAAAACAGTATGAAATAAATCGAAAGAAATGTCTATACGAAGAAGAAAATTATATTCTATTAATTTTCCTTAATTTGTAAGTAAAAGTTCTATGTAATGGTAAGCATGAAAGCTTATTTCTAAATATGGGAAATATTGTCCCCGCTAAGCCACATCACATGTAAGAAGCTGAAATGCTTCGAGATGTTGCGCTTCTCTAAAGTCAGAGGCAGAAAAATATCACATCTGTACCCTCTCAAGTGGCTGTTCTAGCTGGCTTTCTCAAGCACAGTCTTTGGGAATTTGCCAGCAAATTTCAGGAACTTTAAAATATAGAATATATATATATATAGAATATATATATATATTCTATACTTTAAAATATATTTATATTTTAAAGTATAGAATATCTGCCCAAGAGACATGAGTCTGAGCTAGAGCGCAGTAAATACAGTGTTTCTTACACTTCGCCACTAAGTTTTAAAGTAAATGATTATGAAAAGAGTTCAAAATAATCTATACTAAGTAGGACTGGGTGAGTCGTTTTTAAAATTAATTTTATTTATTTATTCATTTTACATCCTGATAGCAGCTCCCTCCCTCCTCTCCTCCTGCCGCCCTCCTGTACCCCCGCCCCGTTTTCCTCAGAGCCCCCCTTTCCATCCGGGGTACAAACCCAACCAGCCAATTTAGAAGTAAGGCTAAGAGCATCCTCTTCCACTGATCCTAGACAAAGCAGCCCAGCTAGGGGAAAGTAATCTAAAAGTAGGCAACAGAGTCTTTCCCACAGACACTCCCAGTTCCACCTGCTAGAGAAAACCCAACTGCCTATCAGTCACATATGTGTAGGCGGACTATGTCCAGGGTTAGTTGACTCTGTTGGTCTTCTGGAGGAGTTCTTTTCTGCTCTGGGAACTTCTAAGTCCTTACCACAACTCTTCCTCAAGACTCCCCGAACTCTACCTAATGTTGGCTGAGGATCTCTGAAACTCTTTCCATCCGCTGGCTCTCAGAGGCCAGTTATGCTAGACTCCTGTGCGCAAGAATAGCAGAGTATTATTAATAACCAGGGATTGGCAGCTTCTTCTATTGAGTCAAGATAAGGTGGTCCAGTCAGAGGAAAGGGATCCAAAGGCAGGCAACAGAGTCAGAGACAGTCCCTGCTCCTGCCTTAGAGGTCTCACACAAGGACGAAGTTGTGCTTCTGTTACGTATGTCGCGGCTGGGGGCACTCGGACCATGCTCTTTAGGTATCTGGTGACACTGCCAAGACCACTTAACATTTCTCAGAATCTGAGAGAATAGAAACCTTTTCTGCCCATGCTTTTATACAAAAGACTAATGCAAAGTAAAGGTTAATTATTTTAAGATAATATTTTATGATTTTTCATATATAAGATCATTAATATGAATTATTTCAGAAATATAGGTAATAAAATGAGCTATTAGAGCATAAGAAATGTCTTTAATCATTAAAAATTGTAAAGGAAATGCAGCATTACAGCAAGCAGTGAAGTATATTTGAACTGGAGTAAATGTTGTAAAATACTCTATAGAACAAGAAGCCATTTGTTTAGAAAAACACCTATCATTTAGTGTTGCTTATGTTTTATTTTACTGTATGCATGAATATACTGAACAAATATATGTGCATATACAGAGCACATATTTATATATTCAATCATTCACAGTCACATAATTTAGCAAAATTTTAAACCTTTCATAAATAATGTTATATGTATATCAAAATATTACTAGCATTGACCAGTTTTTTATTTCTTATCTTATGAGAATTTTGTCCATGGAGATAATGGAGTTTGACCAAATGCTCCCAATTCTAGACCCCTCAACCCTTCCTCTTCTCCTCACATTTCTCTTTCAACTCTATAAACTGTGTTTTAAATACACTCAGGCCATTTGGTGCTGTTTGTATGTGCATGGGATTATCTAGCGAAGCAGTACAGGCTCTCAAGGGGGCCCTACTCATGAAAAGAAAGTAAGACAAGACAAACTTGAGATCACAACCACGTATGTTAACATGTTATCTTTGCTATACTTGGAAAAATAGTTAATGGTATGTAGTCCTTACATCATGGTAGTCAAGTTTAAATCGAGATCAGGAAAATATTCCACAGCTGAACAAAGCTTAGATTTTGCAAGGGTCTGGACTGGACTGCTCTGCGGTGGGTGTGCAGAGATGACCACCGGCAGCCATTGGTCACGGTCACACTGCCTGGAAAACCTGTTCCCTATGCCACTGTCCGTGGAGCTCCACATGTTTATAACTCGTGAACAACATCCCGTTCCATCCAAGCGATACGCTGCAAAGAAAACTGCAGAGAGCCCCGAAGTTTACCACATTCGCTTTTAATCAACTTTTACATCCCTAACATCCTCAGTGATGTCATTCTGTGGTTACTGATTCTTTTCTTCTCTAATGGAAACAATGAAAGCAAAAAGATAAATGAGAACTTTAAGTTTTCATTTTAAAATCCAGTAAAACCTTTTAAGTGGGTAAATTCTATTACATGAAGATAATTCCAACTGAAGCACCCATGTATTCAATGGCAGCCCACAAACACGCACACAAAATGCCCAATTTTATTGTTCATGGATTCAGGCCTTGACTTATACACTTTATTAATTGATTTCTATAGTTACTTTCACTTAATGGAGTTTTGGCTTTTTAACATGGTTGTCATTTGTCAGCATGCATAACTGTGCTCATCTAATGTACTTTGTTTCCCTTTTTGTTAATGACGGAGAGTGACAGATAGGCAGTTGTACAATTGTTTTCATTTTTTTCTGATTTATATTTTCAGACCTCCATAATGTCACTGTTTTCTCAAAAATTTCTGTTAAATCTTTGCACTTGTCTTATTTGGCAAATGCTTCTTTAGATATGTTTTTCTATGGGAAATTTAGAAATATGTTTGAGATATATATTAAATAAAAATACAGTACATATATATTTACTTAAATTCCTCCCATAATTTCTCATTATAGAATAGAGTAGAAGTAAAATACTAAAGAGTAAATTGTAATTTCTACCTAAGCTGGTTCAGAATTGCCCTTGTATTAAGCATGTTAAATATCTAGCTTAAATTTCAGAAAACTTAGATTTATTTATGTGTATTAGAGCTTGGTCTGCCCGTATGTGTGTGCATCACGGGCATGCCTGGAGGCCATGGATGTGAGAAGCCTACAGACCCCTGGAACTGTATCTCCATGTGACTGTGAGCCATGCTGTGGGCGCTGAGAACCAAACTCAGGTCCTCTGCAAGAGCAAGTACTGTTTTGCTGAACCATTCCAGCCTCTTTTGTCTTAATCTTAACTTTCATAGACTTTATAAAGAGTAAAGAATGCAGATGTTGAGACACCTCACTCAGAATGATCTTTTCTAGATCCCACCATTTGCCTGCAAATTTCATGATTTCCTCATTTTTGATTGCTGAGTAGTGTTCCATTGTGTAAAAATACCACAATTTCTATATTCATTCCTAAGTTGATGGGCATCTGGGTTGTTTCCAGATTCTGGCTATTACAAATAAAGCTGCAACAAACACGGTTGAGCAAATGTCCTTACTGTGTACTTGAGCAACTTTTGGATACATGCCTAGGAGTGGTATAGCTGGGTCTTGAGGAAGCACTATTCCTAATTGCCTGAAAAAGTGCCAGATTGGTTTCCAAAGTGATTGTACAAATTTACATTCCCACCAACAATGGAGGAGGGTTCCCCTTTCTCCACAACCTCTCTAGCATGTGTTGTCATTTGAATTTTTTTATTTTAGCTATTTTGATGGGTGTAAGGTGAAATGCAAATATTTGATTTGCATTTCTCTGATGGCTAAGGATGTTGAACATCTCTTTAAGTGTTTCTCTGCCATTCTATAATCTACAGAGAATTCTCTGTTTAGCTCCCTACCCCATTTTTTAATTGGATTACTTGATTTATTGCTTTTTAACTTCTTTAGTTCTTTGTATATTCTGGATATCAGACCTCTGTCAGATATATGGTTGGTGAAGATCCTTTCCCAGTCTGTAGTCGTTTTGTTCTGATGACAGTATCTTTTGCTTTACAGAAGCTTTTCAGTTTCATGAGGTCCCATTTATTGATTGTTGCAAATATATATGGGCACAGGGGTCATTTCTGATACTGATACTCCAACCAAGGACCATGTATGGATATAACCTAGAACCCCTGCTCAGATGTACCCCGTGGTAGCTCAGTAACCCTAGTAAGGGGAATAGGGACTATTTCTGGCATGAACTCAATGGCAGGCTCTTTGACCTCCTCACTCCCCAAGGGAGGAGCAGTCCTGCTAGGCTTTGCAACCAGTCCTGAAGATACCTGATAAAAAAGGGTCAGATGAAAGGGGAGGAGGTCCTCCCCAATCAGTGGACTTGGAAAGGGGCAGGGAGGAGATGAGGGAGGGAGAGTGGGATTGGGAGGGAATGAGGGAGCAGGATACAGCTGGGATACAGAGTTAATAAAATGTAACTAATAATAAAAAATAAATTTAAAAGATAATTTTAAAAAAAGAAAGAATGCAGGTGTTGAGCTGGAAAGATGTCTCAGAGGTTAAGAGCACCGTCTGCTCTTCCAGAGGTCCTGAATTCAATTTGCAGCAACCACATGGTGGCTTACAATCTATACTATAATCTGATGATTTTTTTTAAAGAACACAGATATTGAAAAAATAAGCATCTGTGCTTTGACAGGATAAAGAAGAGCAGCTACTGAGATAATGTGACCTCAGGGTAGGCACACATTTCCTTGGTGATCTCATTGAGTACATTCAGAGCTCAGAGCATGATGTGAGAAGTAAACCATGACTTTTCAACTAGTATCAAATGAAGGTAGTAAGTTAGAACTTCAAAGTACTATGTGACTAATCTGAAATCTGATTACATTTTTAACTTTTCATTTCCACAAGTAAATACTTAAAGGAAGTTTTTAAATGTTAAATTGCATCATATATTTAAATATCTTTTGTATCATCATGAAGATGTTATATATTATATTTCTTGAAATTAAATTTTCATTCAAGAACAATAATAAGATAAGATTTGAAATAAAAGTATGTTTTGTTGCTGTAATGTTGTTTCTGTATTTCCAGATTTAGGAAGTTCAATGCCTCCTCAATTTCAACAGCACTTCCTCATGCTAGGAGAGTATTTAGCAGAGTGTATGCTTAGAAAACATGAACATTTCCAGGAATGGTGGGGCATTCTTCAAATTCATATACTCAGGAGTTGGAGGCAGATGGATCTTTGTGAGTTTGAGGTCAGCTTGACCCATACAGTGGGTTTCAAGAGAGCCAGGGTTATACAGTGGCCGTTTATCTCAAAGACAAGACAAACCATAACAAAATATTGCCAGAATGATAAAACCATGTGTACATATTATTTTCACTTCATCAATGAGGTAATGTTTAGCTTAAACCTTTGATAGATCATTTAGGTTATTTTCTGCGCACTCATTAAGCATTCATTAAAACTTTGTTAAGTATCTGGTCCCATACTTTCCAGCAATCCCTCTCCTTTCCTCCATTGCATTTCAGGGCTTTAGCATTTGTGTTCTCTGTTAGCACCATTTCTCCCAGCCTAGCATAACAACTACTTTGTGTTCTTATGGCTGGCAGGGTGTGAGTTGAATTCAAATCTAATCACTGCCACCTAATGACAGCTGTATGACATTAATCAAGTCACGTCTTTACTTTCTGCATCATTATCCCTACAGTAAAAATGAAAGACTGAATCTTTTGCATGTGTTAAAGAATTAAATAAATCATTAGAGCATGACATAAAAGAACTGTGGAATAAACAGGAAGAATTCTGTGTGTGTTATCTATTCTTACTTTTCCAAAACATGGTACACAAATACTTCTTTCCTATGAACTAATCAGGCTCTTAACATGCTGTTGTTTTTCCCAAATTTATTTTATTTTATTTTTATCAGTTACATTTTATTAACTCTATATCCCAGCCGTGTCCCGAACCCTCATTCCCTCCCAGTCCCTCC
>REGO01000185.1:1470642-1484694 GCA_010120015.1 Rhombomys opimus | reverse complement strand
GGGGGGAAGGATTTTCTGTGTAGCCTTGGCCATCCTGGACTCACTTTGGAGCAAGCTGACCTCGAAATTACAGAGATCTGCCTGCCTCTGCCTCCCTGAGCACTGGGATTATAGGTATGTGCCACCATGCCTGGATTGATTGTAGTTGCCTTAATTGAGTGTCTTCTATAGTTTCAAATAGCTTTATAAATTTTTTTATCAAAAAGTATGTGTTAATTTTAGGTATATATCCCCTATGCTGATGTGGAGTTTTCAATTCAAAAGTAAGTTTCAATAGTTATATAATTATATACTTCATGGAGAGAAGGGTATTGGGCATTAGATTTATTTGGAATGAAAATATTACTATCTTAATCAAGAAATTGCAATACACTTTATAATAATTTTATCTTGATTTGTTTTGATAAAATATATTTTAATACTTATTATTAAATGTGTTAATATATGTAAAAACGGGACTAAATCTATAAATAGTTTATAGCAACACTGATATGCTCCAAGGAAAGCAAATATTTTTCTATACTTTATTATGTATGTGTAAGATTTTAAATGGGGTATTTTTTTCTACTTTATGTTATAAATAATTATGTTCATTTTAAACAACAAAGTTATCGTGCCGTAAAGTTGGAACTACTCAAAAGGATGACATTTGGTTTTTGTTTTGTTTTGTTTTTATTATAAAAATTATTATTATACCAACTGGGTTAGGGAAGAAATAAAGAAAGAAATTAAAGACTTCCTAGAATTCACTGAAAATGAAGGCACAACATACCCAAATTTATGGAAAACAGTGAAAGAAGTGCTAAGATGAAAGTTCATAGCACTAAGCACCTTCCTAACGAAATTAAGACATCTCATACAAGCAACTTAACAGTACACCTGAAAGTCCTAGGGGAAAAGAAGTAGGAGGAGGAAGAGAAAAAGAGGAGGAGGGGGAGGAGAAAAAGCACCCAAGAATAGACAGCTGGAAATAATAAAACTCAGGGCTGAAATCAATAAATTAGAAACAGAAAAGAATTCAAAGAATCAACAAAACCAAGACCTGGTTCTTTGAGAAATTCAACAAGATAGACAACCCCCCCCCCGCAAAAAACAAAAACAAAAAAACAAAAAAACAAAAACAAACAAACAAACAAAATATAGACAAACCCTTAGCCAAACTAAGGAGGAGGCATGGAGCTACATCCAGGATCTAAAGTGAATAAAAACATAAGTTAATTAAAATTAAAAGTTACTTTTTCTAAGAACATTCACACTTATCATTTATATAATATCTAATAACAACTCTAAAGATTTCTTATCAGATAGCATATCATTAGCAAAATTAGAGCATATTTTAAGGTTAGGGTTTTGAAATGTGTTTCATTAAAGTTCATTTAAGCAATGAACTTGAATCTGATTGCATAACAGAGAGTTACAACTTATTGTCTAATTTGAAGGTTAATATTTTTACTTCTTGGGAAATTAATATATCTAATTTCATGTTTCTGTAATACAGTTAATACTTATTTCTAAAAATGAATATTTTGATAAATAAAATGGATGCTATGAAATATTTCTTTGTAGCTGTGTTTCTCATAAGGCTTTACATTTATGAGGGTCATTAAAGTTAGTTAAGGTGTTGCTATGTTCCTGGTGGCTATTTAGCACAAACAAAAGGTTAATATGTGTGTCAGATTTTAG
This sequence comes from Rhombomys opimus, assembly GCA_010120015.1. NCBI lineage: Eukaryota > Metazoa > Chordata > Mammalia > Rodentia > Muridae > Rhombomys > Rhombomys opimus. The sequence continues at coordinate 1,483,011 of REGO01000185.1, read as the reverse complement.
TAAATTGGTAATAAGGGAACACTGGAGACATGTTGTGCCCTCTATTTATTAGATTATTATTCTCAGAATGAGTCAAATACTAGTTACTGGAAATCCTAATTACTTTGTTTTTAGTGAATATGACTTGACATTTTCATAGCACAAATTCAAAAATAAAATATTTGTTTAGATTCATGATGTTTCTAAAGAGGATATGGTACTTCATTAAACGTAGTTCCATCTACATTTTTAAACTTTTAAAATATTTATTTTCTGTGTATGTGCATATATGTGCATGATGCATGTGGGGTCACACATTTCAGGAGTCATGTAAAGATGACAGAAGACTAGTTCTCCGAGGATTGAACTCGGGTTGTCTGGTGTGAGTGGCAAAGAGTCTTTGCACACTGATCCGTCTGTCTGTCTCCCCACCTGACTTTTTACAGTGTGTTTTTATTGAGGAGGTTAAATTAGGAATCCATTGGTCATTTTCTTAGGCCTTTTTACTGAAATGTGAGGCATCTAAATAGATATATTTGAAGTCATGTCTAGTCTAGTCCTTTTGCTTGAGTATCTATAAAGCACTACTTGAAGTTCCATTTGGGCCTCTACACTTCTGTGTACAAAAAATGCAGTAAGAGAGTTCTCAATTGATAGAAACCAGATTTCAAAGTTTATTTCAGAAAAATGAGCCATCAAACCTCTCTTGTGGGGAGAGAGGGAAAGAGAAAGAGAGAGAGAGAGAGAGAGAGAGAGAGAGAGACTGCCATTCAGTTCTGTGTTACTCCCTCCTAAGGAAACCATATATCTGTAGATCTGTGTATAACAGAACGTATTTCATCTTAGTCAAAATTTTCCTAATCAAGTTAATAATTGACATAGTGTGTCCTGAATATTCCTGACTTTATTACATTCTCTCTGATAATGATAAGTTTAATATCTTTGTTCTTCATGTGGTCACCACTATTTCATTCTTAAATACATCATGCACCCATGTTGGAAGTTGGCCAAGGTATCTTTGGGACAGTGAAGTTCGCCATTCAACAGCCTGATATGTCTCAGCGTGCTGGAGATAGTCCATGGTGCATGTGCATGAGCAGGTTTGTTTAGCATTCAGGTATTTATTTCTCCTAAGAGGAGACACTAACTGGGAAATGTCACATCCTAGGAGACACCGTGGGGAAATGAACCATATTGTCCATATTCATGTGCTTACATGGAAGAAAAATGAAACAACAGTTTTATTTTAATTTTTATTAACCAGTATATATTTCTATTAATGGTAGAGAGGGTCTCTACAAGATAGCCTCTCTGTCGCCTTTTGTGTTTGTGTATTCTTTGTGTTGAGTCAGCTATAAGAAAGTTTTTTTTTTCTTATTTCTGTTTTTTTCCAACTTATGTTTTCTTCTCGAAGAAATAAATATTTTAAGGTAAGGTCAATACTTCAAGTTTTACTTTCTTACGAAAATACATTCCTGCATTTTCAAAGTTGTATTGATAGTAGAAACCCATAGGTTGATATTTTCTATCCATCCTTCAACTTTAACATTATATCAAATGATGCTGGGATTTTAGCTCAATGGTAGAGCGCTTGCCTAGCAAGCACAAGGCTCTGGATTTGGTCCTCAGCTCTGAAAAGCAAACAAACAAACAAAACCACAAATGATGCACAGCTGAAATAAGACTATCTTCATTGTTATTTGTATGCCTAATACATCATTTGATCAGATGTTAAAATGGTCTAAGGAAAAACATATAAAAAATGTTAAAATACTTTGTGTTTTCCTGGACAGATTATGAATGTATATCAAAGTAACTTGCTGATTATAAGAAATTTTAAAGACAGTTGTAATTTCATGAGTTTAAGATAAAAATAAAATTCTACATAAATTATAAATTTAAATTAATATCCTATAATAAAATGAACTATATAATTTGTATCACTCAGTGTTGTATGTTAAATATTAGAATTTTACATAAAGTATCAAATTAATATGTATTTTTCCAGTATAATTTCAATATAGAGTCTAGAAGCTTTTTGAATGTAAACTTGATATATTCTATATAAAGTATAGGTTTTATTTTTGTGTTGTAGAAAGCTACAAGTTATTCAAACTTTAATTGTTAATAATATTAATTTTTTATATATTGGCTTCAGTTACATTTTTTAAAAATCTATTTTTTTTCTATTGCATAATGTCTACAAACTTTATTGTACTGAGTAAGTTTTAATATCTTAGAAAAGTCTCCATGAAGATTGGAAAACTTATGGTAAATAATGAATTGATGTAAAAGGAATTTGCATGTAAAAACATCGACAATACACAGATCTTAATATTTATCACACTAGACCCCTACTTTCAAATGAATAAACATTGATAGAAAATCCCATGTGCCTACTGACCGAACCATACAGGTTTAATTTATATAAATGCAACATTAATAGACTTAACATTCTTTAATTCCAGTATTTTATGTTTGGCAGTTCAGAACATCTGTTCACACTCTTAAACTCACAGTGGTTCACACACCTTCTTTGTTTGGATGAAGACAGATGACAAGAGTCTGATTTATTTGACATTTAGATAGTCTTGCATTTTCTGGAGCACTTATGGGTACTGTGCATTGACATAAGATTTTTTCATTACTATCATTTATTACAGTTTATTCAGTTTGTATCCCGGCTGTGGCCCCTCCCTCCTCTCCTCCCACTCTCCCTCCCTCTTCTCCCCCTACATTCCTCCCCTAGTCCACTGATAATGTAGCTCCTCCTCCCCTTCCATCTGACCCTAGCCTATCAGGTCTCATCAGCGCTGGTTGCATTGTCTTCCTCTGTGGCCTGGCAAGGCTGCATCCCCTAGAGGGAGGTAATCAGAGACCTTGCCACTGAGTTCATGCCAGAGACAGCCCTTGCTCCCCTTACTTAGAGATGAGTCTATGGGCTACATCTGAGCTGGGGTTTTAGGTCCTTATAGTCTCAAAGTAGTAGTCAACTTACAGATGCCAAGGACACACAGTTATTAAAACAAACTTTGGGCCTCATGCATGGAAGAAGGGGAGATAGAAAGAACTGGAAGGGACAGGAGCTCCAAAGGGCGACTAACAGAGCAAAAAAAACAAAAAACAAAAAACAAAAAAACAAACAAACAAAAAAACCAGCCCTGGGGCCCAGTAGAGAATGATACCCAACCAAGAACCATGTATGGAGAGGACCTAACTTTAATAAATTGTAATAAATGATAATAATAATAATAATGATAATAAAGAAAAATAAATAAAAACAGTGCATGTAGCTGAAAATGTACATAAATCAATGACATAATAATTATAATTTTTTGAAACAATTATTTCCAGCCTATAAAGGTCAAAAATAACAGTGGATGTTTGTAATTCTCTCTGTGCTGGGCCTTTCTAATGTAACAGGGCATAGATTGGTTCTGGTTTCTCGTTAATTGTTTTTAAACTCCCTCTGAAGTATGAATAGAGGGAAAACTTAAAAAGGGGAAAGGTGAGTTTTAGAACGTAGAACCTAATTTCTTACTGTGAAGGAAGTGTCCCCAAAGACACCCTAAAGAAGCTCAGGATGCCGCGGTGAGAGGGCCATGTCAGCGCGTGGACTGTGCTGCTTCACAAGGCTTAGGGGTTGCTTAGAGCTGCGGGTGGCAAGTGCGCAGGTGCTGGCAGGCCTTGTGGGTGAGGTGAGACTGCTTCGCATGCTGGGTAACCTGTGGTTGCTAATCGTTCAAGATGGATGTTCAGTAAAGAGGGACTCCTGCCCTCCAATGGAGACTGAAATACAGCAAGCATTTTCCTCAGTGATGGAATTTTACAGAACACCACAGACCTTCTGACAAAGAGATCCAGGGATTAAAAACTGTCCAGTGCAGAAGCTGGTGCTCTGCAGTACAATATACAATACTTGCTTGGCATAATGAGACCCTGGCATGAACAGGTTCAAATGGTTTAATTAATTAATACTAAATTATACCAATAAAAACTGCCAAGGGATAAGATCCTTATATTTCAAAGTTGTTGTTGTTGTTTTCTAAAGTAAAAATGTCTCATGCGGCCAGAGTCCTAAAATTAAGAATAAATCTGTCTGTGGCCCTGAAGATCATTGAGGACATCTTAGAGCTTGGTCCATCTGAGTTCTAGAAAGTGGCCATAGAAAGTGGTAAAGTTTCCCTCTTAGAAGCATTCTTTTTAACACTTTGGTGGTAAAGGGTGCATTTAAATTAAAATGAGCCCTATTAACATGTTAATATGCTTAAGCAGAAGCAACCCTGTTCCCATCCTTAGATTACTGCTATGAATAATTTACATGCATAATTAACATTTTTTTTTCTTTTGGGCTGAGAATATTCCCTGAAAAACAGTATTTTGACTGCATATCAGAAAAGAGAGAAAAGGATCATTGTTTAAGACATAGGGAAAAATGGAGTTGGTGAATGCTGGGAAAGCATTGCAAAGAGACAAACACTCTTTTCTCCATGTTGGCTGGGTGATGGGAGAAGCAGGTGTGCATCCTGTGCCGCCGCAGCCTCCTGATGGAAAAGGTGGTTTGTGAATCCACCCACACAGGCATGTGAATAATCTTCAGGTAGTCTCTAGGTAGTTGTGTTTAATGGTTCAGTCATAAAGAGTGTGCAGGGTCAAATAGATACTATTTAAATCAGTACAGAATGAAGAAGGAGAGGAAAGCAGCTTTGTTCCTAAACAGGCTGCATCTGCTCAGGGGCAAGGAGTACACACTTCTAGGCTTTGTGCAGCTATGTTACCTGCATAGCTCAGAGCAGCCACAGATAACAATGAAATTCAAGGCGAATTGTGTGGCTGTGCTCCAGCATCACCACGAGGATTGGTATGTCACATTTGATCTTAGGCCTGGTTCGACAAGCATATTAGAAATACTTGGTGGGAACTGGAAAAGATCATCCTGAGTGAGGTATCCCAGAAGCGGAAAGACACACAGGGTATATACTCACTCATAAGTGGATATTAGATATATAATATAGGATAAACATACTAAAATATGTACACCTAAGGAAGCTAATCAGGAAAGAGAACTCTGGCTAAGATGCTCAATCCCCATTCAGAAAGGCAAAGAAGATGGACATGAGAAGAAGGGAAAAACAGGGAACAGGACAGGAGCCTAACAAAGAGGGCCTCTGAAAGGCTCTACCCTGCAGGGTATCCAGGCAGATGCTGAGACTCATAGCCAAACTTTGGGAAGAGTGCAGGGAATTTTATGAAAGAAGTGGAAGATATTAAGACCTGGAGAGGGCAGGAGCTCCAAAAGAAGAGCAACAGATCCAAAAAGTCTGGGCACAGGGGTCTCTTCTGAAACTGATACTCCAGCCAAGGACCACTCATGGAGATGGCCTGGAACCCCTGCACAGAGGTAGCCTATGGCAGTTCAGTTTCCAAGTGGCCTCCATAGTAATGGGGACAGGAAATGTCTCTGACATGAACTGATTGGCCTGCTCTTTGATTACCTCCCCCTGAGGGAGGAGCAGCTTTACCAGGCCACAGAAGAAGACCATGCAGCCACTCCTGATGAGACCTGATGGACTAGGATCAGAGGGTAAGGGAGGGGGACCTCCCTTTTCAGTGGACTGGGAGAGGGACACCGGTGAGACAGAAGGAGGGTGGGATTGGGAGGGCAGGAGAGAGGGAGGTACAAGGGGGATACAAAATGAATAAACTGTAATTAATGAAAATAAAAATAATTAAATAAAAAGAAATACTTGCTGAAATGAAGCTTCTAAAACCCAAATCCTCCCCTCCATTCTTCTGTAGTGTACCTGAATTAATGCTATATTTGCACACATATAGTGCTGTGCATAGAAAAAAGGCTGGCAAAGAACCAAGACTTTGTCACATATATATCCTTTTATAAAACCCTTGAAAGTAAAACAGAAAAATGCAAGACAGAGAAGTCCTAGAGTTGAAAGAGCAGATCATTAGCCTGGGAATACTTCACTGCCTTTGCGGTATGTTTCGGTTCATTGTTCCTCTGAAGCATTTGACCTGTGTCTGTCTTGCAAGGGAGATTCCTAGCTTCAGCTCTCATGCTTTTGACCAATCCTGGTGCTTTCCCACTGTCAATAAATGATGTGATGTTCCAGCGTGAACTTGGCATTTTGATTATTTCAGTCAACCCTCAGTAGTCTAATTAATTCTGGATAAAGTGTTAAATTTATTTATTCATTTGCATAGCTGAGGCCCCATCTTTGGATCCTGTGAAGGGTGGACAAAACTGAGTAGGCTGTTCTCAATTCCCAGGACTTTCACATCTATTTGCTGCTGTACAGCTTCCTATGAAATTCAATGATCTGATCTCATGTCCACTGTGTCAGTAGTAAAGTGATCCATTAGGCAAATAGCAATCTTCTAGAAGATTTCTTTTAATTAGACAATAATATAAAAGGCTTTGTGTAACCTAATATGACAAATTTTTATCTTACCAGAGGAAGGAAACAGGGAGTAATTTACTTCTCTGCCTGTCTATAATTTTTAAAAAGATAGAAAAGAATTAAACATAATGCACTATTTGATTTTCTGCAACACAGGAATCTGGGATTTGCTTAGAAAGATTTAGGAATGAAGAAACACAAGATCAAATTCTTCCCTCAGGCCTCTAACAGCTCTTAAAACAGCACTGGGGCACTTTGTTTGATAAATAGGAAATGGGTATTGATAAACTGCTTGCTATTCACTGACAGAAAAGTTTCCCAAATGGATGCTAGGTTTTTCTTATTATCAATCCCCACAACTAATATTTATAATCTGCTAAACTGAATTCCATTATATTGCTAGGCTCAAAGAATTTGAAGATGAGAATGAATTCCATTTAAAAGTGATAATTGTAAATGTTGTTATTTCCTCAGATGAGGGGTTGAGAGGAGAGCTGTTTCCAATCCTTTTAGCCATTTCTCAACTTGCCCTGGCTGGTTCTTTTCAGCTGCTCTGGCCTAGACTCCTCTCTAAGCTGACTAATTCAAATTGGCTTCTTGTACTTCTGACTGAATTGCTCTGCCTGGCCTTAAACTAATTTTGGAGGCATGTTTTAATCTTCTGGCTCCTTCACATTCTCTGGCTCCTTCTGTTTCACATGTGTCTAACTTACTTTCTCTGCAACCTGTTTTACAAACAGGTAAGAAACTCTAAAAACACACATTCTCCCCCACACTGCTCCTAAATAGCCTTTCTTTCCTGCTCTCTTCTTGTGAGAATTGGGTGTATCCTATCTCTGACTCATTCTCTCACATCCTCCTCTGATTCATCACTTCCTCTGCTCCTTTATTAGATGTCATTTTCAAACATGGCTGCTTCCTTCTACACTCTAACCTACCTTCACTGTTTGGTAGTAAAGCTGTGTTCTAAGGGCATATCTGTTTTCTAGCAGCTCACACAGCCCTGGAAGGTCTTTGGATGTGATCCCTTGCGAGAGCAGTCATTTTGCTGGTTTAAAGTTCCTCTACAATAATAAAAATTGTAAATCATATTTTGTTACTATTATCATTGTCCTGACCAAATACCTGGCAGAAGCAATTTAAAGGTCTCTTTTGGGAGACTCTGTCATTGTATGGAAAAATACCAGGAGAAGAAAAAGAATATTTTTTTCCAGTTTTTGGGTTATTACTTACTTAATTAATTTATTTATTATTAATTACAGGTTATTCACTTTGTATCCCAGCTGTAGCCCCCTTCATCATTCCCTCCCGACCCCCTCTCACCACCTCTTCTTCTCCCATATCCCTTCCCCAGTCCACAACAGGAAGTCCTCCTCCCCTTCCCTCTGAGGCTAGCCTATCAGGTCTCATCTGGACTGGCTGCATTGTCTTACACTGTGGCCTGGCTTGCTAAGGTTGCTTCCCCCTTAAGGGGGAGGTGGCCTCTGAAAGACTCTACCCAGCAACGTATCAAAACAGATGCTGAGAATCATAGCTAAACTTCAGGCAGAGTACAGGGAATCTTATGAAAGAAGGGAGAGATAGAAAGACCTGGAGGGGACAGTATCTCCACAAGGAGAACAACAGAACCAAAAAAATCAGGACCCAGGGGTCTTTTCTGAGACTGATACACCAACCAAGGACCATGCATGGAGATAACCTAGAGCTCCTGCATAGAGGTAGCCCATGGCAGCTCAGTCTTCAAGTGGGTTCCCTAATAATGGGAAGAAGGGCTGTGTCTACAAGAGGATGGATCTTGAGAATGCTAGGTGGAGCATCACATCTTGTTGCATGGCCAAGAGAAAGAGATGCTTGTGAAATACAGCTTTTGAAGATCTGCCTCCTGTGGCCTCCTACACCAGCAGGACACCATTCTCAGGAACTCCCAAAGCTCTTCAGACAGGGTCAACATCTCATGTTCACACACATGACTTTGAAGGTCTATTTCAGAATAGACTTCTCTTATATGTGAAACATTACAGAGGTTTAATCTGCAAGCAATATGTGGTTCTGAAATATATCACATGGGAAAGAGATTCTTGGTTATTTTAGTGTTCTGTTATTTTTCAAGCTGTTTTAAATGAGGAATAGGAAATATTATGATATTGAGTGGTGTTTACAAACATAGATACACTTCAGAGTAACCCCAAGAGACCCTAGTTATACAGATTAGAAGCAAAGTGAAGCACCTGAAGCCTATGGTCAAGAGGCTGAATGCTATATTTGTGCCTCATTAATTTGTTTAAAGTCAATTGTCTTTTACATGGAGTGAATTATTAAAAATAGCACATAGTCCTAAACATGAAGAATTAATGCCCATTTCGACACAGAAATTTATAAGCTGCTCTTTATTAAAGAAGAGAGCATAAGTCATGTATAATTCATTTGAGACCAGGACTGGAAGTTATCTTTATAAGCATTCCACATCATAATCTCTACAGCAATCTTAGAGGTTTAGATACCACCTTTACTTTAAAAATGGGGAGATTTTTTCCTTGATGAGACTTAAGCTATGGGCAGATGGCAGTAATGGAGAACTCCCTCTTTCAGTGGACTAGGAGAAGGGGATGGGGGTGAGAGGGGGCGAGGAAAGGTTGGACAGGGAGGAGTTGATGAAGGGAGCTTCATTTTGGATATATAATAAATAAATTGTGAAAAAAATAAAATTAAAAAAATGGGGAGATTTAGAGAAACAGAGGGCAGTCTGCTTAAAGAGTCCCAGGTCATTAGAAACAAAAACTGAAGCAGAAGCAATGTGGTATTACTTTGTTGATAATATTTCCCATGCTATTAATTCTTCTGTCTTTATCGTCAGTAGGATTTATAATTTTCATACTGTACTTTGTGTATGAGGATCTTTGAATATGTAAGTATGGGATGTGGGTGTGTCATAGATGTGTTCATGTGCAAACAGTTTTGTTTACATTCTTCTAAATCTTCTCATTCCCAGCAATGCCAGGAAGGAAACATTTTTGATTCTTATCTGTTCATTACTTTCTGCTATGCTTATTATCATAATACTTAATGCTTTTAAAATTTTGGCAGAAATAATTTTATTCTAAATTCAATTTTAGGAAATGTTCCATATACCACTATTTGTTCCTTAATATAAATAAAAGGTGTGCTTGTCTTAATCATTAAGCTTCTTGTTCCTGTGGAGTTCTGTCTTCCTTTACACTGCACTTATGCCAACTCATCCTAACACCTGAAAGTTGCTACTCAGTTGTGCTACTCAAGGCATCTGTAAAACATGGGCCTGACTACCTTGGGGAAGCCTTTGACTTCAGCTGTGAGTGGAGGAAGTATTTGTTTAAATTACACTCTTGTTTAAAGTATTTAAAGTTTGCATGTGTCCATATGCTTCTTAACCATTTTATCACTAATCCTAACTGCAATCTAATCCTGTAGGGTCTGGACAGAAAATTTTATCTCTTTCTTCCTTGTGTCTTTCCAATCTTCACTTTCTTCTTCTGGAGAAAGTACTTATTTTGTTCTCAATTTGGCTGTGTATAAAAATGCTGAGATGAGATTTATTTTGTATCATCACTGCCAGGGAATTATGCCCTTGGCCTGTTTCTACTGTTGCTGATGAGATGTCACCAAGTTGTTCTTAGTATTGCATAGGCAATTTACACCTTTATAGAATTTTAAGATTTATCTTTGTGTTATTTTTTTTAATTTCACTGTTAACTTTATGGATGTTGATTCATTTAGTTTCTGTTGCCTTCGCTTAAGATCTAAGCAGCTTCTTCAATCTACTCATAAGTATTTTTTACATTTATAAAAAAATCAATTTCAAATATTGTTTTTTTGTCTCATTTTCTCTATTATGTTTTATTGTTTTAGTCTAAGGATTTGACCTAAGCTCATTTTCATTAGCCTCATCTATTCTTAAATGTTTGTCTTTTAAAATTACATGCTGTCAACTTTCTTTTTTATCACATTTCCTTTTTATGAATTCTCCATTTAGCTATGTAGATATCAATTAAATAGAAAATGTGGCCCCAGGTATAATCCTCCTGTTAGGGACAGCCCTCTTATCTTGGGACACAGGATAGGAATATCCTTAAGGTCAAACAGTATTTGTACTGGAACAATACCTGGGAGGATAAGAGTACTTTTTGCTCTAGTAGATGACTGGTTTGGTTCTAAGACTCAGATGGATGACAATGGCCTATAACTTCAACCCCATGAGTGATTACACACACTTTTCTGTAGAAAGAAACCCATTCAGATACAACTTTCTTGTTTACCATAGTTTATTTATTCCACTGATGCAGATGCATAAAACCACATGATCTAGAATGTTTTAACCAAAGGAAAAAAATAGCTCATTATTACTCTTTTGCTTCATTTTTTTGTTTTATAATGCAATCTATAATAAGAATAAATTACATTTTATATACATTGATTCTATAATTTTATACACTTTACTGTAGTTAAATGGTGTATATCTTGCCGTATCTAAACCAGACCACGTTTTACTTTGCTATAATTTCATTCTTGACAAAAAAATATAATTTAAATTTAAGAGTTATTTAACATCAGGTTCTTGAGTCATCATGGCTCACTCCTTATGAGAATAATCAATTTATTCCCTCTAGGATACTTAGTTACCTTTTTTCACTTGGACTTTACTTAGTATGTTATTAGTATTTGCTTTTACTTGAGCGTATTTTCCTAGAGGAAAGGAGGGACAAGTTTATGTTATTATATATATCACTGATTAAATTTATTTTACGCTTCATTGTAGTAATAGGAATAATGTGCATATCAAGAGTGTTGAGACTGTAAGAACACAGGATAAATAAGTTAGATACATAGCAGAATCCATACTTAGCTACTGGGAAATACACACGTAGTTAATGTAAGACAGTCTTGGTAAAGATGGACAGTTTGTATGTTTTAAAAATAATTCAAATTTACTAACATCATTTTCCTTTTAGCCCCACCAAGATTCAGAAGTTCTTATCTTATACTCTCTATCTTCACATGTTTTTAAAGAGCTTCAAACTTAGTTGTAATTACAATGAACACTTTACAAATATTTCAGATTATCAGTGGCATTAGACCAGTTTGTCTTTTGCACTTTTGCTTAAGGAAGTTCCCTACTATTTATTTGTTTTTTGTTTTTTCAGTTATTTATTTATTTATTTTAAAAGCATTTTTGTCAGAGGCTGAAGCACCAAAAACAGGACTTATATGTGTCTGCACTAGGTCCTCTGTATATATATTATAGCTTTCTGTTTAGTACGTTTATGGGACTCCCGAATGTATGAACAAGTATGTCTCTGATGCTACAGTGTTGTTGGTGCTCTTTTATTTCTTTTGGGTTGCCTTGTCCAACTTCAGTCTGGTTGTAAGAGTCACTTTTATTCTTCTGATGTAATTGTCATCTTGGAGGCTTACTGTCTCCATCTGGTGATCTAGGCTTAGTACTGGAAGCGTCTATCCTTTGCACAATCTAATCTGAGCCTAGGATGTTTTTAGCTTCTGAGACTTACTGTTGTTTAAGCTCATCCTTTCACTCTTTGTGAACTCTGGTGGGCTGGTTCAACTCAGCTGTTCTGTCTCAAACTCTTTTCCAAGCTGACTGATTCAAACTGGCTTCTCAGCTTCTGACTGAATTGCACTGCTTGACATCAAACCAAGTCTAGCAATCTGTTCTAATCTTCTGGCTCTTTTTCATTCTCTCGATTATGCTGTCTTCACCCGTGTCTATCTTGTTTTCTCTTGAACCTGTCTCTGTAAAATTTTCCTGGTGAAATTGCCTCCATTCTCTCTCTGTCTCTTTGTCTGTATCTTTCTTGCTCACTCGCTTGTTCCCCTGCTCTCTCAACTACCTTCTCTTTCCTTTCTCTGAGGGAAAGAAGGAGGGGCTACAGCTGGGATACAAAGTAAATAAACTGTAATTAATATAAAAAATAAAAATTTA
>REGO01000185.1:1393419-1416727 GCA_010120015.1 Rhombomys opimus | reverse complement strand
TTTTTTCCCTAGTGCTTTCAGGAGTGCCATATAGTTGTTTGTATGAGAAACCTTGACTTTTTTATGATGGCACTTAGTGCTATGAACTTTCCTCTTAGCACTGTTTCCTTTGTGAGCCATAGGGTAAACTCTACCTTCATTTTTATTGTTCTAATTCTTTAATTTCTTTATTTTTTCTGTGACCCAGGTGTCATTGAGAAGAGAGCTGTTCAGTTCTCATGCATGTCTATGTTTTTTGTTATTTTTGTAATTGTTGAGGGCTAGTTTTCTTTTCCTTTATTTTTTTATTTCATTTTTATTAATTACAGTTTATTCACTTTGTATCTCCCCATATCTCCCTCTTTTCTCCCCTTCCAATCCTCTCCTACCTCTTCCCCACCTGTGTCCCTCTCCCAGTCCACTAAAAGGGAGGTCTTCCTCCACTTCCCTCTGATCCTAGTATATCTGGTCTCATCAGGAGTGGCTGCATTGTCTTCTTCTGTGGCCTGGTAAGGCTGCTTCCCCTTTGGGGGGAGATGTTCAACAAGCGGCCAGTCAGTTCATGTCAGAGACAGTCCCTGTCCCTAATACTATAAAAGCCACTTGGATACAGAACTGCCATAGGCTACCTCTGTGCAAGGGTTCCAGGTCATCTCCATGAGTAGTCCTTGCCTGGTGTATAAGTTTTAGCAAAGACATCTGTGCCCAGAATTTTAGGATCTGTCACTGTCCTTATGGAGCTCCTGTCCTCTCCAGGTCTTACTATCTCCCACTTCTTTCTTCCTCAAGATCCAGCTATACCACAGCTAGGCATATATCCAAAAGACGATCAAGTATACAACAATCATATCTGCTCAGCCATGTTTGTAGCATCTTTATTTGCAATAGCCAGAAGCTGGAAACAGCCCAGATGCCTCTCAGTTGAGGAATGGATACAGAAATTGTGGTACACAATGGAATATTACTCAGCAATAAAAAGTAAGGAAATCATGGAATTTGCAGGTAAATGGTGGGAACTGGAAAAGATCATCCTGAATTAGGTATCCCAGAAGCAGAAAGACACACAGGGTATATACTCACTGATAAGTGTATACTAGATATATAATATAGGATAAACCTACTAAAATCTGTACACCTAAGGAGCTAATCAGGAAGGAGGACTCTGGCTAAGATGCTCAATCCCCATTCAGAAAAGCAAAGAGGGTGGACATCAGAGGAGGGAGAAAACAGTTAACAGGACAAGAGCCTATCACAGAGGGTCTCTGAAAGGCTCTACCCTGCAAGGTATCAAGGCAGATGTTGAGGTCTAGTTTTGGACCATGGATTATTTGTAAATTCTTGTGTTTGTTGAGGCTTGCTTTGTGCTCAAATGGTCAATTTTGGAGAATGTTCCATCAAATGCTGAGAAGAGGGTATACTCTTTGGTGTTTGGGTGAAAGGTTCTGTAGACATCTATTAGCTCTATTTGATTTAAGACCTCTGTAGGTGTCATCATTTCTCTGTTTAGCTTCTTACTCAATGATCTATCCCTTGGCATGTTGAAGTCTCCCACTGTTAAGGTGTTGGGATCGATGTGTGATTTAAGCTTTAATAATGTATCTTTGACAAAGGCAGGATCCCTTGTGTTTGGTGCATAGATATTCAGGATTGTGATGTCCTCTTAGTGGATTTTTTCTTTGATGAGAATGAAGTGTATCACTCCATCTCTTTTTATTAATTTTAGTTGAAAATCTATTTTATTAAATATTAGGATGGTTACTCCAGGTTGCTTTTCATGTCCCTTTGCTTGGAAAACCTTTTTCCAGCCCTTTACTCTGAGGCAGAGGTGTGTTTCATAAAAGCAACAGAATTTTGGACCCTGTTTCTGCAACCACTCCATTAATCTATGATTTTTTATTGGAGAATTGAAGCTATATATATATATATATATATATATATATATATATATATATATATGACCAATGATTGTTAGTTCATTTTTTGTGGAATTTATTGTGATTGTGTGTTTGTTTTCTTTCTTTCTTTCTTTTTTTTTTTTTTTTGATGTGATGCTGTCTTTATCCTGTGTTTTCTTGGGTGCAGTTGGTCTCATTATGTTGAAGTTTTCCTTCTAGTATCTTCTGTAGGGATGGATTGCTTTGTTTATATTTTTTAAATTTAGTTATGTCATGGAATATTTTGTTTTCTCCATCTACTTTTAAAAGTTTTTCTGGATATAGTAGTCTTCTTGGTTGGCATCTCTGGTCTCTAAGCTTCTGCATGATATCTGTCCAGGCCCTTCTGGTTTTCATAGTTTCTGTTGAGAAGTCTGGTGTGATTTTGATAGGTTTACTTGGAATTTTCCCTTGTTGCTTTTAATATCTTTTCTTTGTTTTGTAGACTTAGTGTTTTGATTATTATGTGGTGGGAGGAGTTTCTTTTTTGGTCTAATCTATTTGATGTTCTGTAGGCCTCTTGTATGTTTATGGGCATCTCTTTCTTAAGGGAAAATTTTCTTCTATGATTTTTGCAAAAACATTTTCTGGGCCTTGGAACCTGGAATTTTCCAGTTTTATTTTTTTTCTTTGAGATATGTATCAGTTTCTGCAACTGTATCTCCAGCACATGAGATCCTGTCTTCCATCTTTGGGTGATGCTCAACTTTGTGGTCCCTGACCTCTTCTCTAAGTTCTCCAACTCCAAGGTTTTCTTTGTATGTGATTTTTATTGTATTGATTCTAATTCTGTTTTCATATCTTGCACCATTTCTCTCATCTGTTTGAATGTGGATTCCTGTGTGTCCATAATGGCCTCTAGATTTTTTTGTTGTTCATTTCCTCTTTATGTACCTCTATGTGTGTCTCCATTTTTTATTCATTTCTCCTTTATGTGCCTCAAATAACTCCATAATTATAGATTTAAGATCATGTTCCTGTGTTTCAGCAGCAATCCATTGATTTTTGTAGATTCTGGTGAAGCCATGATGTCTTGATGTTTTTGTTGCCTTTATTCTTACTCCAGCCTCTAGCATCTGGTTGTCTGTAGCCTGGACTGATTATTCTTGGAGCCTGTACTGCAGACTGGATCCATCTGTTTTGAGTAGTCTCCCCTGCATCACCGTCTCTGCTGGCTCACTGTTTGTGACATGGGTGCTGAGGCACAGGCAAAAAGATCTCTTAGTCTAGAGCTTCTCCAGTGTCCCACACAGGCTTTCTTAAGTAGGTGGAGAATGGGATTTGGGTCCCAGGCCTGGCTCAGCTACGCTGGTTTCATTGGCTGTGCTGGCTGCATTGTTTCCCACCCAGGTTGGCTAGGCTGCTGGAAAGCAGGCAGAAAGATATCTGAGCTTAGAGCTGCTCCAGTTCCCTATAGGCCTCCTTGGGGAGGAGAACATTGGAACTAGGGTCAGGTACCTAGCTCGGCTCCATTGGGTTCACTGTCTTTGCTGGGCTGGCTGATTCTGACCTGGGTGAACCAGGCAGGAGGGGAATAGGCAGAATGGAGACATGCCTCCCACACAGTACCAGAATGTATCCCCTCCACTGGGCTTTGAGAGTGAGTGCCACTATCCTCTGTGACCAGGAAGGTGTCCACAGAATGTAGAGTGTGGTCTCCCGGGTTTGGAACCAGGAGCCTGTAGTACCCAGAAGGTGTCCACAGGACTGTGTGAGGGCACCCATAGTACGTGATGGTATTCACTCCATAGGCAGTGAGAGTGAGCCCCCAAGGTCAGGCCTGCCAGGCTCTGGTTCCAGGAAGACATCCACAGAAAGTGGGCTTGGGCGGTGGTTGGCCTAAGACTGAGGGGTCAGATCTGTGCGTGACCCTCTGCGGCCTGTCCCAGAAGGTATCGACAGATGGCGTGTTTGTGCGGCTGTAAGGGCTAAGGCTGTAGGTGAGAGCCCCACATGCAAAATGCAGATGCCAGGAATGTATCCACTGATGGTAGGCTCCAATGCGTGGCCTAGGGCTGCAGGGTCAGAGCTCAGAGAGGCCCCTCAGGTCTCGGGAAGGTGCAGGAAGATGGTGGGATTGGGCTGGTAGCCTAGGGCTGTGGCAGTGCTGGGTGGGAGCCTGGGAGATTTTTAGCCAGGTCGCCTGAATAAGGAACTTTGAGTATCTCCGTGGATTCCCCTCTCACCTGAGAAACAAAGATGTTGGGGTTTTGGGAACGTTTAAGTGAGAATTTTTATTTGGAACCCACCAAATAAAATTATGACATGATTTTCAAAGCACAAACTTTTTAATTTTATAATTTTATTTTAATTTTTTCCTTTCACTGTTTTATGTATGTATCTAAGAAATTTTAGATTCTCTTTGTCCCTTATTTCCCTGCCTCTTCCACCCTCCTTATACTGAAGGGCTTCTTTTCTCTCCACAAATCTCCCTTCTCCTTTCATGTCGTGTATGTGTGTGACAAACTAGATTCAAATAAGATTGCCTACAATAACAAAGTTGGCAACTTAAAAATGGGAAAGATATAATGGTTATACCATTGAAG
Source organism: Rhombomys opimus (assembly GCA_010120015.1). NCBI lineage: Eukaryota > Metazoa > Chordata > Mammalia > Rodentia > Muridae > Rhombomys > Rhombomys opimus. The sequence continues at coordinate 1,412,268 of REGO01000185.1, read as the reverse complement.
AAAGTCACACCTGTTCACTGGCTACCTTTAACTATCCATAGTCCCTAAGGAAGGAGGTGGGACCTGATGGGCTTTTTGCCCTTATACGACAAAATGTTGATAGGTCCAATGACAGGCTGGCCTTATGTAGATGATCACAGGTACAGTGAGTTCATGGATGCAGTTGATGTGTCTTGTCCAGAAAACACTGCTTTGTACTTCTTCCCAAATTGTGTCTCTTACATGTATTTTGAGCTCTTCTTGATGCTCCTTAGGCTTTGATGGAAGAGGGACTTTTACAGATGTCCAGCTTAGGGCTGAGCCCTCTATAGTCACTTATTTTCTGAACTTTGATCAGTTTTAAGTCTTTGCGTTAACCACTGTCCACTGGGGGCAAAAAAAGAAATTTCTCTGATGAAGGCTGATAGTTGCAATAATCTGCAGTATAAGAATAGGTATTTATAAGGTAATTAATTTGCTTCCATGTCCATTTAGAAATCAATAGTTGTAGGTTATCCTGCAGGGAACTTTTGAAGGTTATTGTTTCTATGTGATGGGTATATTATTCTGGTATCTCATTAGTAGAGAATCTTGTATGCTGCTGTCCATCAGAGAAGAGTTAGAATAGCATCCAGTATTCCCTAAGGCAGTGCCAACTGCAGCTGCTCATAATGATGGCCAAGGGCTCCCCACAGCACTGCTCGTGGCGTTCACTGTGACTCCTGCTCCACTGATGCACAAGATTTGCAAAAAAAAATTTTGTGAATGCAAATCTGTCATACACAGTTTCAGCTGCTCAGAAACTGACTTGTGAAGATTAAAAAATACATATTTACCAAGGCTGTGGGCAGTGGCTTCATGCCAACAATCCCACCACTCTTGAGGCTGACACAGGATGACTACCAGTTTGAAGCTAGCCTGAGATTAAAAAAGGAGAGAGTATCTCAAAATACAGAAGGATAAAAATCAATAAACATAAAATAAAGTTATGTACTAAGTCACAAACACAGATTAAATGTCAGAGTGTATATTGGAATTTTGTAATAATGCCATTTATTTTAAATGCTTAGTTTACTTACAAAGGATCAAATGATGTTATATTTTCTTAATTACTGCACATTTCTTTTTAGTTTTAAGTGGAGCTCAATGTATTTAATATAATACCATGCAACATGCTTACATTTTAATATATACCTAATATTTAAATATCTTAATGTGTTTTGTGAATTATATCTGTAGCTCTGTTTACAATAAAATTTAGCTTTTTTTGTAGTTTGAGGATTGAATATAGGATTGCTTACTAATCGTAAGCAAGCACTCTGCTACTGAGTGATATCTACAGCCCATTACAATGAATCTTGAAAGATCTTGTCCACGGTTGCTCTCTTTTTCTTATATGGATTTTATCCTGTGTCCATCATCTTTAGTCTAGGGGCTTGAGTCTACACACTGAACTTTTAATTAAGTTGTGAAGTTATATTTGAGGTTAACATAAAAATCTAGCAAACAACATGTGACCACAAAAAGCAGGTCAGAATAATGGTAATGGAAGGTGAGGATGGAGATGATGACCTAGGTTTATTACCAAATGTTAGTATAGCACTAGTGATAACACGCTATCAGCTATAGTGAAGCTACACTGAAGCCTTCCTCCTGCAAACAATAAAAGCCAGGAAACGCAAAGTTAAGTGATTCCTCTGGTTGATCTAGAAATCCTGAAATCGTCCAAGGATAACTTCAAGTGTATTCTGATTATTAGCTACTTACTTGAGTAGAATTTTCTTGATACTACACGAAAGACTTTTGCCAATGTGGTTGAGGAGTAAACTTAAAAAAAAAAAAATCACTATACATCTTGGTTGTAGCCCCATTCCTCCTCCCCTCCCAGCCCCACCCTCCCTCTCACCCCCTTCCTTCCACCCCTATTCCTCAGAAAAGGAGAGCTCCCTTTCACATCCATCCCCAACTCATCAAGTTGCATCAAGATTGAGCGTGTCCTCTTCCCCTGTGGCCTGGCAGGGCAGTCCTGGCAGGGGGAGGCGATTAAAAAGCTGGCAAGTGAGTCCTTGTCAGAAACAGTCCCAACTTCTCTTATTAGAGGACCTTCTTGAAGCCTAAACTGCCCATTGACTACCTCAGGGCTCAGAGGGGCTTGCTGATACTGAAGCATCAACCAAGGACACGCATGAAATGGGGTAAACTTTGTAGATTGACAGAGCCTTCAGTATCAAAAGTGACTTCCTGGAGATGAAATATACCTAAACATAAAACTAATTTAGATAACAAAATCATCACAATCACATAGGAAATAAGTTCAATGTTACCACAACACTCACTATAAACTGTTGAGAAGTAGTTATCTCATTAATCAGGAAGTAAATTATAAGTAATCTCAACATACAACAATGATCACATCATGTCTTTCATGGAGTACAAGAATAATTCATATTAATGTACTTAAGTACATAAACATTTCAACCAAACAAACTTGAACTTAAAATTTAAATAAACATATATCTATAAATATAATTTAAAAGTACTAAAAGATATTTTGTCTTTTGGTAGCATTTTGCGTTCTTGGTAGTAGACTTGAGAATGTGTTAACAGAATAATTAATTATAAAAAATTTTGAATGTATATTATAAAAATAATACAGTGGCCAATATATTACATTAGATCCTCTTTATTATTGTGTATTATTCTTTTGTACAGTACACAGTACAGTTTCAGGAGAGTTTATTTACATTTGTCTATGTATTAAAACAAAATTTTTGTATCCATTTCGCCTTTTGGAACTTGTATGGGGTTTACCAGGAAACAAGGAACAAGAATAAGGATAAAAACCAGACTTTCTCTTTTAAGGTTTTGCACAGTTAAATCAAACTCTCAGGAAGATGATCTCAATAACACTTTTTCTGAGGGCATGTTTATACTTATTAAAAATATTCCTAATTGGTAGTTGTTGAAACTGCATTAATTCAAGTTCCTATCTGTGAAAAAACACTTGAGGGCCATTTCATCCTTCCTTTATTCTTTCTTCCTTCCTTTTTCCCTTCTTACTTTCTTTTCTTCATTTCCTTCTCCCCTCTTTCCTTCTCACTATCTCTTTTGTTATTTTCTTCCATCCAAAAGTTTCTTCTCTGTCTTTATTGCACTTCCAAGAAATCATACAAGTGTGATGGAAGCTGGCTAGAGAATTAAACATTATAGAAAAGTGCAAATATATCCATATTTATCACCCTGCATTAAACTAAAGTCCAAGTGGATCAAAAGACTTCAGCATAAAACTAGACAAACTAAATCTGCTAGAGGAAAAAATGGAAAAGAACCTTGAACACATTGGCACAGGAGTCAAATTCCTGAACAGAACACCAACAGCTCAGGCTCTAAGATCAACAATTTAAAAATGGGCCTCATAAAACTGAAAAGCTTCTGTAAAACAAAGGACACTGTCAATAGATCAAAATGACAGCCTACCAACTGGGAAAAGATCTTCACCAACCCTACATCAGACAGAGGGATAATATCAAAAAATATATAAAGAACTCAAGAAATTAAATTCCAACAAACCAAATAATCTAATTAAAACAGAATTCTGAACAGAATTCTGAACAGAGGAATATCAAATGGCTGAAAAAACACTTAAAGAAATGCTCAGATGCTCAAAGTCCTTAGTCATCAGGGAAATGCAAATCAAAATGACTCTGAGATTCCATCTTATACCAACCAGAATGACTAAGATCAAAAATTTAAGTGATGGCACATACTGGTGAGATTGTGGAGAAAGAAGAATCATCCATTGCTGGTGGGAGTGCAAATTTGCACAACGAATTTTGCAATCAATCTGGGGTTTTCTCTATCTCCAGATTCAGTTATATCACTCCTGGGCACATACCCAAAAGATGTTCCACCATACAACAAGGACATTTGCTCAATTACGTTCATAGTGGCAGAATCTGGAAACAAACTAGATTTCCCTCAACTGGAAAATGGATAAAGAAACTATGGTACATCTACACAATGTAATACTATTCAGCTTTTAAAAACAAGAACTGATTGGCCTGCTCTTTGATCACCTCCCCCTGAGAGGGGAGCAGTCTTACCAGGCCACAGAGGAAGACAATGCAGCCACTCCTGATGAGATCTGATAGACTAGGATCAGAAGGAAGGAAAGGAAGACCTTCCCTCTCAGTGGACTTGGGGAGGAGCATGCATGGAGAAGGAGAAGGGAAGGTGGGCTTGGGAGGGGAGGAGAGAGGGGTTTATGGGGGGATACAAAGTGAATAAAGTGTAATTGATAAAAATTAAAATAAAAAATTGTAAAACAAACAAACAAAAAACAAGGACATCATAAAAATTGCAGGCAAATGGATGGATCTGGGAAAGATCAACCTGAGTGAAATAACCCAGACCCAGAAAGACAAGCATGGTATGTATTCACTTATAAGCTTGGTGTGTATTCACTTATATACAACATAGAATACCCATATTATAATCCACAAACCTAAAGAAGCTAAGTAACAAGGTGAATGCTAGGGAGGATGCTTAATTCTCATTCAGAAGGACAAATAGAATAGACACAGCATGTGATTGAAAAGAGGGAACAAGACAAGAGCCTTCCATAGATGTCCGCTGAAAAACTCTACCCAGCAGGCGATCAAATTAGATGCTGAGACTTTTGGCCAAACTTTGGGCAGAGCACAGGGAGTCTTATGGAAGCATGGCAGGATATAAGGAACCAGTGAGGACAAGAGCTCTACCAGAAGAGCAACAGAGACAACAAATATGATCTCACAAGGGCCTGCAAAAACGGATATATCAACCAGTGGCCATGCATGGAGAGGACCCAGGCCCCCTGCTCATATATAGCTAATATGCACCTCAGTCTCCATGTGTGTTCCCTAGTAAAGGGAGCAGGGGCTGTCTCTGACATGAACTCTGTCTTCTACACTTCTATCACTTTTCCCCTGGTGAGGTGGCCTTCCCAGGCCACAGAGAAATAGAATGCAGGCAGACCTGAAGAGACTTGATAGACTGGGATCATTTGGTAAGGGAGGAAGGCTTCCCCTTTGTGAGAACTAGGGAACAGAGACAGGGTGGGAGAAGGGGATGGAGGGTGGGGTTTAAATGAGAAGAGGGAATGGGCTGTGATAGGGATGCTAAATGAATAAATTAATAAAAGATATTAATGTGTGTGTTTGAATGTATCTGTGGCAGATAATGCATGTGAAGTTGAATCTGAATATGATAAAAATATTAATGATTTCTTTCTATAAAACTTTTGGTTTCTCATCAGTTATGCACAAAGTTTTACAATTTTTATTTTAAATTTTACTGTGGACATCTTTTATATAAAAAACTGACCTTGACCTCCTGCATTAAACAAAGTTTGTGTGACATGCTGTCATGCCCAAAATGATCCTTGTCACAGTAAGATAGATATTTTCTATTTTTGGAGTGTAGAAAATGGTTCCATTAGCAAAAATTAAAAATTATCTGGTGCTTTCTCCACCAGTTAAGGTGGCCACATTATTATGGTAGCATAGTAAATTACATTGCTTGATTTTCAAGTAAGCAAGTCATCTTCTACTGCTACGATAACCATGTTTGATCAAAGCATATAACTATTTACGCATTATTACCTACATACAGTTTTATATTAAATTGCTAATATTGAGTTAAATATTCATTGTCCATATTCATGAGTAATAATTCAATACTTTTTATTTAATAAAAGCTTGTGTGTGTGTGTGTGTGTGTGTGTGTGTGTGTGTGTGTGTGCTTATGGTATTTACATGTCTAAGTATATGAAACTGCTTGTGTGTGTGAATGCAGGTGCACAACTACCATGGCACACAAGTGACGGTCAGAGAAAAATGTCAGACTTCAGGCATCAGACCCTGCCTTCTGCATTGAGACAGCCTTTTGTTGCTCCTCACTGCATGTACCAGGCTAGCGGGGACCTGAGGATTTTCCTGTCTCCCATGTCACTTAAGGATCACTGGGATTTCAGACACCGGGGATGGGGAATTGGTTTGCCATACCCAGCACTTTACAGTTTGGGGGTCAAACTTAGGACCTCATGTATTTCTGCTTGCACAGTCTCTTCAGAATTTACTCATGCTATGATACCAGCACTTTCTTAGTCTCATGCTAAAAGAGATGTCCCCTCCTGAAAACAGTGTAACATTGATATTTGTTCGTTCCGAAGATTCACTGTTGAACATTCTCAACCTGTATTTGTTTGTGGCAGAACAGTTTGATTATAAACACAATATATTGAAGAAGTCATTATGAAGAAATTATATTAAGAAGGCTACTATGATCTAACTACTTCTAAGACTGAATGGTGCTATTTGGAAGATACAGGAAGGATGATAAGTGTTCCAGGTCAAGCCAGTGAGCTGCTGCCAAACAAGAAAACCTGAGGAAAAGTCTTGAGATTGTCCCAGGGGACGACCATCCTTAGGTGTTAAATGTTTCTGTCACTACCTCACGTGAATATTTGCTCAGTTTAAGTTTCGTTAAGTTGCTTGACCCATACTCTGGAGCAGTCATCCAAACTTGAGCCTAATAGTTACTTTTGTACTTGTTTCCTGTATATCTCTCTTAATATTTCAATTATTTTCTTTTGCTGTTGATATTTTCTTCTGCTATAGTTAGAACACACTCTTGAATTTCTTTCTTTTTTAGTTAAATTTTTATTTTTATATTAATTACAGTTTATTCATTTTGTATCCCAGCTGTAGCCCCTCTCCCTCATTCTCTCCCAATCCCATCCTACATCCCTCATCTCCTCCCTGCTCCTCTCTAAGTCTACTGATATTGGAGGTCTTGGCTGCATTGTCCTCCTCAGTGGCCAGGCAAAACTGCTCCCCCCACAGGGGAAGGGATAGTCAAAGAGCACTCCACTGAGTTCATGTCAGAGACAGTCCATGTTCCCCTTACTAGGGAAAACCACTTGGATACTGAGCTACCATGAGCTACATCTGAGCAAGGGTTCTAGGTTATAGTCATGAGCAGTCCCTGGTTGGAGTAACATTCTCAGAAAAGACCCCTGTGCCCAGATACTTTGGTTCTGTTGCTCTCCTTGTAGAGCTCCTGTCACCTCAAGGACCTATTATCTCCCACTTCTTTCATAATATTCCCTACACTCTGCCCAAAGTTTGGTTAAGAGTCTCAGCATCTGCTTTGATACAGTGCTGGGTAGAGTATTTCAGAAGCCCTCTGTGGTAGGCTCCTGTCCTGTTTACTGTTTTCTCCTTCTTCCACTGTCCATACCGTTTATCTTTCTGAGTGAGGACTGATCATCTTACCCAGGGACCTCCTTCTTTCTTAAAATATATAAAGAAGCCAAGAAGTTAAAAAGCAACAAATCAAGTAATCCAATTCAAATGTGGTACAGAGGTAAACAGAGCATTCTCTGAGGAGGAATATAGAATGGCAGAGAAACACTTAAAGAAATGCTCAACATCCTTAGGCATCAGAGAGATACAAATCAAAAAGACCCTGAGATTTCACCTTACACCCATCAGAATGGCTAAAATAAAAAACTCAAGTGACAACACATGCTGGAGAGGATGTGGAGAAAGGGGAACCCTCCTCCAGTGCTGGTGGGAATATAAATTTTTACAACCACTTTGGAAATCAGTCTGTCTCTTTCTCAGACAATTAGGAATAGTGCTACCTCAAGATCCAGCTATACGACTCCTAGGCATATACCCAAAATATGTTCAAGTACACAACAAGGACATTTGTTCAACCATGTTTGAAGTAGCTTTATTTGTAATAGGCAGAACCTGGATATAACCCAGATGTCCCTCACCAGAGGAATGGATACAGAAATTGTGATACATTTACATAATGGAATACTACTCAGCAATTAAAAACAATGAAATCATGAATTTTGTAATCAAATGGTGGGATCTAGAAAAGGTCATCCTGATTGAGGTATCACAGAAGCAGAAAGACACACATGGTATATACTCACTTAAAAGTAGACACTAGACATATAATATAGGATAAACATACTAAAATTTGAATTTCTTTCTTAATTTTATTCTTTGTGAAAACATTTGGGGGCATAATTTCTATTTTCCTCCAAGTAAATGCTTCCTTAATTTATGACCAACATTATTCTAAGTATCTCACAGATGATTAATTTAATGACTTTTCAACTTTATAAATGTATTTTTTCCATTTGAATTGTATATTAGCTCCTTATGTCTGTATTTTTTCTAACATCCAGCTTTACTTACTACAATAAGTACATCATCTAATGCTCTGTTTTTACTGATCTTGATACTGATTTTCATCTTCTTTTCCCTGAGATTGGCCTCATTCTCTTCTTTATGTATCTAACTGACATTTACCTGGATATTAGATAATAATAATAGTTTTGCAATACTCTTGATTTATGTTCTTTCTTAGAAATGTGTTCTTCTATATCCTAAACTCTAGATAATAGTAATAATAGTGCCAAGACACTGTTTATGTGCTTCCTTTGAGAAATGAGCAGTTTAATTACAAAAGAAGACAATCTGATTAACTCAAACTCCAAATTCGCCTACAATTTGTACTCCCTGCAGGAATGGAAAGCCCTGTTGTCTCTTCAATACAGTGCAGTGCACAAAGGAACATGTAAAGATCAGACAGGCTCTCCCATTGGAGGATGACATTTGGGTGTGGTGTGGTGAGAACATACTAAAGTCATAGAAATGAGTTAGATTTAAGATTTAGTGTTTAAATCTCCTCCCCAGCCCAAATGCTGGGTCCATCTAAATCAAAGTGAGAAATGGGTGAAATGACTGTGGATACCTATTTTTTTTTTAATTTTACCTGTTTACATTTTCCCTACTTGCTTTAGCCTTTTCTCCATACTATAATAACTTCTGTGTTTAGAAAAGAGGATGTCACACCAGGAGACACTTGGCATGAGGTCTTAGGAGTCAGTGCATTTCACTGATTACAACTGGAAACTGTTCTGGATTAATTGACAAGCCAAAGAAGTGACCATTCCTTTGCCAAAATATCAACATAGCACAGTTTTTAAGTAATCATTGCAACAATGGGCAAATGATGTAAGCAATTTCAAATTTCCTAATTGATTCTTATGCCTATTCTGCAGTGTGAATTAAAGTAGTAAATAAGCCATACTTGATATACATAATAAAATGTTTATACTTATAAATTCAATATTTCCATTGGACATATTTCTTTACATATATATCAATATCTATAGAACAATAAAATTTAAAGTTAAAATTGACAATGGGATTGAATCATCCTTATTTTAACAAATAAACTTTAAAAGCAGATGATACAGGTATACTTAAATCTCATGCACTTGACTGCCTTATTATTCTACTTCTGACACCACAGAACAAAATAACTTAACCATATATATGTGTTCAGTTTTAAATATACGAATATGAAAAATGTCAGCATAAATGATAAAACAGTACCAGGCCATAGTGTTACTTTAAGACAGCTGTTTACAACATATATAAGAAATGTTAGCACTGAGATGCAGGACAATATAGCCAGATATGGAGGCTCAGGTACATTTTCATTTTGTCACTATGGGAAAACTGATTATTTGAGTAGACAGAAGAGGACATGCTATGCAGCTCTTAAAGATACCAGAGACAGTCTGAAAGAATTAAGAAAAAGAAAATGTGAGATGCTATGGTGACGAAAAATGAGTATTTCATTTTTCTAAATGGGAGAAAGCTTTGACATGCTCTCTTTGAGAAAGATGAAAGGTTTGTGGAAAGGTTCTCAAATATTAATATATATTCAAATAACCTCAGAAAATTTTTGATAGTGCTCAGCTTTGTTCTCTCTTCAAATATCACAACTAGCCCAGCTGGAGAAAATAATTTACATGTTAATAAAAGTACCCATTAGCATTTGGTACAAGCATTACACAGATTATATTTAAAACAAAACAAAACAAAACAAAAACAATAGCAGGAGGGAATTTTAAATCAGATCAAAGAGAAGATTAAAGAGAAAGAATAAAAAAATCACATGCATTTTACCTATAAAGAATGTGCCTATATCATAATGGTTTCATGAACAAGGCTTTGCACATGATGAATTCAAGATCTGATTGGTTTATTTTGTTGTGCAGAAGTAGAATAATAGTGTATCCACAAGCAGTATGAAATTTAAGTACATTGTACTATCTGGTTTAAAAAGTTACTTGTTATAATAAGGATAATTCAATCTCATTCTTAATTCTAACTTTAATTTTTATTGTTCTATAGAAAGTGATATGTACGTAAAGAAATGTATCCAATGGAAGTATAGAAATTTAAATATGTTTCTTATATATGGTAAAACTACCTCTATCCCCCCATTTAAACTTACAGTCAGGTTTCCTACCATATCATGCTTTTTCCTGTATTATCAGCAGTGTCAATGCCTCCCAGATGTTTATAACAGGATTATACTATCACTTTAATTGTTCCAGGGAGTATACTAAGTACAACTTTACTGATTTCTAACATGTTAGCTGTAAGAGCCAAGACATATTGTGATTTGGGCTTTTGATTCCCTAGAAGTACCACTGAGGCTCAGTTAAAAGATCTGACCAGCTAGTCGTGGATGTGAATGACTACAAGCCCAGCATTCACAAGACTGATGCAGAAAGAAGAGAAGGACAAGACCCGGGCATTATGTAAAGAGAAACAAATCAGACTGAAATAGTTTCTTAGCTCCCTTTCTAAAGTTCTTTAAATGCCATTAATTATCCATTTTAAAGTAGAATATTAAAATAATTTTAACTACAATAACGCACCTATGTTACATTGATAGTGATAGATAAATATTTTTAGGAATTTTATGCCTCTAAATCATTCAGTATTATGATTGGTAGTACTAATACCCCTCTTTTATAGGTGATAATTCAGATAAAAATAGTGACATCACTTATATACATCTCATAGTCCTTTATTCTATTTCCCTATTTCAGTACCATTTTTATGAAACTTAATCAGTATCTTAATCCACGAGCTTGAACTTTTCTGACTCCACGTATGCCCCTTGAGTTAGCCTTCTGTACAGCCTTCATGGTTTTCCTAATTTAAATGCAAGTTGTAAATCATGGTACAGATATGTTCTTGGAACAGCTACAGTATAAATGAAACATACATTAGAGGACATGGATGTAAATGTCTAAAACATAGTCATCAGTGCACCCGCAGTCTACCTTATCAGTTCTGAAAGAAATTCCCCCAAACAGCTGGGCTTCCATTTCTGCTGGTGTTTGCTGTCTTGCCTGTTTACCTTGACTGGATGAGACTACCTCTGCACTGAGAGCTCTGTCCACTTCCTTGTGGGGAGTGGCCTTGACTACCCTTTATGGAAATCAGGAAATTGGGTTATTCACATCAGTTAGATAATCTCATCTGGTGCCCAGATTTAAATAGCATTGCACTGTTCGTGGGTGAAGTGAGTTTTTAAGAGTTTCAGCACAAGCTGTACTAATATGTTTGCAATTTTGATAGCATGCACTATCACTAAGACATCTTCATTTATACTTCCAAAATAAATTTCTGTAATAAAGGCTATAGTTGCATGATCAAAAACATTTGAATTTAACATATACAGAAGTATGTCTTACAGTTGTGTAATATTAATTTTAAATATACAGTCTGAAAGACAGAAGGACAATGTTCAATTCTTATTTTTCATATTTACATGCATCCATGCATGAAGGACACGTGTGTTCATGTATGGCTTTTTCTTATATTTGTGGATGCCCATGAGTATGCGTGAACATGGTATGTACATGCATGTGGAGACTGGTATTGATCAGACCTGATTTGTAAACCAGCTCAGACACCACTGGGTAAACTCAGGTAGGGTGTAGACAGGAGGCTGGATGATCACTCAGCAGAAGTTCTCTGAGAGCAAAAAGCTTGATTCTCCATCCTGGAAATGATTGTTATCAACAGGGGCTTCCATTGATGGTGGCAAGTGAGGGCCAGAATTGATTGTATCTGGCAAAGGGCCAGAGCTGACGGCTCCTGTAGTAGGCTGATGCTGCTGGTAGCCAGCGTTGAGAAAAAGGGAAGGAACACAAGATGGATGAAGCAAGACAGGCACCAATGAACAAGTTCCAACAGGCTTCAACTGTTTATTGAACAATTGGGGGCAAACTTTAAAGAACAGGTTCAACCGAGTTTATATTCATGCACATATACACACATGCACACTGAATGGATGGAGCAAACTCGAGCAGGTTCCTACTGCTTTACTTACATACACACATACATACTGGGTGGAGGGAGTAAACTCAAAAGAGTGAGCTCCAACAATTTTATTTTTCTCCCATAGCTCATATATCCCATCAACTTCTTTCGTGCAGTACAAAAATCACCATGTGATTACATTTTATTTTTCTTTAAGTGAATTATTACGACGAGTATACATAGGAAAAAAAACATGTTTTCCAATACCTTCACAGAAGCAAGTGCTCTATGTATAATGGGTGAGAAATAAATATGGAAAGCAAATTATTCCCAAGAAGCCACATACATTTATAACTAAGCAACCTGTAGTAGATTAGCAAAGTATAAGTAAACAAGATAATTTTTTCAGCCAGTTTTTTGTTTGTTTGTTTGATTGATTTTTAACTTATTTTTTATTACAATTTATTCACTTTGTATCCCAGCTGTAGTCCCCTCTCTTGTCCCCTTCTAATCCCACCCTCCCTCCTTCTTCTCCTCACATGCTCTTCCCCTGTCCACAGATAGGGGAGGTCTTCCTCCCCTTCTATCTGACCTTAGCCTATCAGGTCTCATCAGGACTGGCTGAACTGTCTTCTTCTATGGCCTGAGAAAGCTGATCCCCCCTCAGGGGGAGGTGATCAAAGAGCCAGCCACTGAGTTCATATCAGAGACAGTCCCTGTTCCCCTTACTAGGAAACCCACTTGGAGACTGAGCTGCCACGGATAATGTCTGAGCAGGGGTTTTAGGTTATTTCCATGCATGGTCTTTGGTTTGGTTGGAGTATCAATCTCAGAAAAGACCTCCGGGCCCAGATTTTTGGTTCTGTTGCATCTGTTGCAGCCAGTTTTTTTTTTTTTTTTTTTTCTTTTCCTGGCAGGATGCAATTTGGGGTCACAAATAAAGAATCAATTATCTTTAAAAATAATCTTATAAAAATCTTTTTGAAATCATAAATATAAACTTTTATATAAAGAACTCATCATGTCTACTTTAAATCCTCAAGGTGTATATCTACTCATTAGTAATTTTTACTAAATCATATCTAGAAGATGAGGGCAGAAATGAGTACAAGAAATTTATCCCCATGAAGCCTAGCTTCAATGAAACAGGCCAACTAGTGCTAACTGGGGTATTGTTCCTGCTTGCCAACTTCAAAACTCCCCTAGATCAACTACTGAGTGTACTTTTCTGAATTTCAAATTGTTCCCTAAGAGTTTCTATATCAGAACCACTAGCAAAAACATCTGAAACCTAACCTTACTAAACAACCTATTTCTCTTTCTAAAGCTAATGGTCATTGCTAACAATCTACATCTGTAGGTTCTTTCCAAAGGTGGTGGTTGAATCATTAATCTATTCCAGAATCAATGCCTGAGAAAAATCAATTATTATCGTGAGTGCCAGTGATACTGCCCAGCAGGAGGCTGGAAGCCCCCTCAGAGTTTTCACAGAACTCATATATTGTGAGGGAGGTGGTGACCACAAGGGCAGCAGAGCAATGCTTCCTAACAGCATGAAGTCCTTTTGAGAGATATCCATCGTGGTTGTGCTAACCAACTCAGTAGTATTCCCTTAGTTCTAAAGCTGTTTGGTGCTCCTCCTCTGTGTCCCCAGACATTAACTGAGGCAAGCTCTCTTAATCCAGCTAATCTGGACAATACAGCTAGTACCACCAGCCAGCTTGCTTCCATTTCTGATTTTTCAAGGCTGGAACCACAGGTATGCCCATGCTTATGCAGGCACCTGTCTAAATCCTGGATACAGAATTCTGATCCGTTTGCCTTCATGGCAGGCATTTTAATTGCTGAGCTATCTCCCTAGACTACATTCATCACAATGAAGTTTTATCTTATCTGCTTTTTGTCTTTTTCTTTTCTTTTTTTTTTTTTTCTTTTTGCTGGCAAGAACTTTCAATAAGCCAGTATATAGTTCACTGGAACAATATATAGAAAGCTGAAAATTTTCCCTTTTTAAATAAAATAGGGAATTAAATTAAATTAAATTCTGACCCATACATATGCACTGCTCTGATAGAAGTACACTGGTCATTAAAGAATATAAATTATACAATTATGCTAGTGTATCTGGAGCCCATAACAGGCCAAAATATGGATACTACTGAAATCCTTCTTGGTGAGTCAATAAATTTTATTGGTACTATTTACGAGAATACGGGTAAAGATTACTTATAGAGGGAATGACTCAATGTTAACTGCACCACCAAAATCCACCCCAGTTTTCTAACAAGTCGTAACAAGTCATAAAAGTTGGGAAATGGGAACATACTGTACAGCCTATAGGCAGTTCAACAATTTGGAGAGGTTTTGTGTTTTTTTTGTTTTTTATTTTTGTTTTTTGTTTTTTGTTTTTTCCAAGTCAGTCAGTTGGTCTAAACCTCTTGGGTTCCTACTTCTTCCAGGCAGCTTTTCTGGTTTTAGACTATTCTTTGAGGCCTGTCTTGCTGAGGGCTACTCCCAGTTTTATTGCTTTAGTGAGCCAAGGAGAGAGGCAGTGAACCTGGTCAATTTCAGGGACTTCCTGAACTTTTTAAATTGTTAATCTTCTGGTTTAAGGAGAGTCCCTGCAAGAAGCTGTGTTTCAATCTCATATAAAACTGCTTCACAGAAGCTAATTTGAAAAAAAAAAATGCTTTTGGAGAACATTTTCTCATGAATTCTGCTGTTTTTCTGTAACTCTTGATGAGAGACACTTGGCATTTTCATTCTGGACTCTAGTTAAAGAACTGTCTGTTCACCAAAGCATCCAAGAAAGGAAAAGTTTCTCCCTGTTTATTTAGCTAGGCCGGTTGGCATTGGTCTGAAGACAAGAGTAAAGACTTCAGCATCAAGTTTGCAATGCATTTTGTGCAATGAGAAAGCAAGTTCTTTATCTCTGATCCCTTCATCTTCTCTCCTGCTTTCTGCCAGGATTCTATACTAGCTCAGAAGTATGAAAATAAAAATCAGCCTTTTTCATGACAACTTGAACTGATTTAATCTAGGAAAGTAACTGTATGAGCCATGAGATTGAAGTTAATTTTTATAATCTCTAAAGAAAAATATTGACATTTAACACCATGAAATAACACATTGATATAAAATTTCTTATTTGAAAAATGGTACATTACAGTGTAGTTTACATTATAATACATATAATGACATGAATACCCTTAAAATAGTTGCATAAGAAATTCTGGAAAATTTAAATAACAAAACTATAGGATGAACTTTTACTAATTCATTTCTTCAGAAATAAATATAAAATTGACTTTCTAACTACACGTTTTAAAAATACTATTTATAATTAATATTTTCCAAGTAATTGAATAGGAGCTAAAACATAATAATTATAATGACCCTATTGATTAATGCATTTGCATGCTCACTGAACTCTGCCTCAGAAGCACTGAATGGCAAGCCGACTGTGAAGTGAGCAGCATCTTTGCTCACGATTAAAGAACTGGGGATGTTTAAATACAGAAAATATCAAAAATAGTTATTGATTATTTATTACTACAGAATTTTATAAACTTTTGAGACTGCAATGTAATTAGCTTTCTCTCCTTTCTTTCCTCACCCTCACATTCTCCCATATCCCCTCTGACTTCCCTTAGATTCATCATGCTCCAGAAACCTATTATAATATTTTAACAGATCCCTGGTTGATTCTTGAATCATCCTTTGGTGAACTTGCATCATTAGCATTCTCCATGTGAGAATGATGAGTACGATCCACAGTAATAGGATCTCACTTTCATCCTAATCATGAAACAGGTTTATTGTAACTCCCTAAGTACTTTCCATGCATCAATTTTATTTGTTTTTCTGTGGTTAATTGAACAAGTGCTTTATTTCCCATGTCATATGTTTGGAAATTGAGCTTAGAGAAATGACAAAGATTTCTTAGATTTCTTGAAATTTCTCAGCAGTAAAGCTGTATTTCAAACCAGGTCAGTGTTTTTAAATCTCTATTATCCAAACAAAAAACTGCTGTTGAAAATTTTAAAGGTAACAAAAGTAGCATGACTTCTTCGGAAAGCTCAGTGCAATAAAAAAAGGTTGAGATATATTATCCAGACACAGCTGAAGGAAATATAACCTTATATAAACATTCAAGTAGGTTGGTATAATGTTCTTTTGGAATGTATACACCTTACCCTTGTTCATTCAAATGCTGATTTCTCTCCCCCACTATCTGGTTTCAATCCGGACATTGCATTGTGATACTTATTCTAAGCATCACCTGTCTCAAGTTTGTGTAAACGTGCCACCATTTGTTCTCCAATTTGTCAATTAAAACAACCAGCCGCAATGTTGAACAATGGAGAGGATAGGGTGGGCATCCTGGTTCAGAGTGGGAGGAGAGGAAGGAAGCAGGAGGGAGGAAGGAGTGGGAGGCAGAGGAGGAAGAGAAGATACTGGACAACAGAAGCTGGGAGAGCAGAGGCTGGAGGAAAGGTTTTGGAATGACGCGGAGAAATGAACCGGACCTAAGATATCACTGAAAGCAAATATAATGGGTGAATCTGAATTGTAGGAACTATGTGGCTTGGAGGTTTACGATGGAGTAACTGTTGCCCAGCATTGTGTTCTAGGTTAACTAAATAAATCCTAGTCTCTGTGTGGTGATTTAGTTATACCGCTGTTTAGGATTAACTGCAGCTTTACTAAAAGATAAATCAATTATAAATATTAATGACCTCATACAACACAAGTATAATATGAAACCAGCCTTTTGGGTGGACACTCGATATCGTCTATTAAGTGAAAAGTACACATTGAACTGGAGAATTCACAATAATTCCAGATTAGAACACAAAGCACAAACTTGCTTTACTTTGTATGCACATATCCAAACACAATGTTCTTTAATTTTTTCCTATAGAATAAAACATGTTTTTTTTTTTTTTTTTTTTTTGTGATGTGTCAGAATTAACACAAAACTCTCATGAGTTCTTTTTGACTTCAACAGATTGCAGAGCCACAAAGGTCTTTTTCCTAAATATAAAGAACAGTGCAGAATATTAAACTGTGCACTTTTATGCAGATTTTCATCAATATTATCTATTTGACAGTCAGTCATGATACTTTTGTACCACTTAGATGCTTCTGTAGATTAAGGTATTCTGTGATGCAGTCTTTAGGTCTACATATATAGAAATATAATCTTCTATAGCATTTCAATTTAACCATTGTAACCTATCTAAATAATGAAATTATAACTTTATATATTTATTAATGTGTGGATGCTAGGAATTATACCAAGGGCATTCTATGTGCTGAGCAAAACATTTTTGGTTTGTTTTCCATTAAATTGCACTTTTATTTTAGTTTGAATAATATCTCTAGCCCTATTTTTAAGTTCTTTGCATGTATTTGTCAGGTGTACTGGAGCCTTCCTAAATGTCCATAGCTTTATTAATGAGTGTGCATACATGGATTGATTTCTTCATTCATTACTTACACTTTTTTCTATTTCTCTGCTGAAATCACCCACCTAGTGGGGAATAATATTATGCATCACTAATCACAGCACCCAGGAGAAAGAGGCTTGTTGAACACCTTACATTGAAGACTGTACAGTAAGCTTCTGTTTTGTTAAGTAATTAATTAATAAGCATTTCCAACAATGGAGTACTGTTTAAGATTAGTTTCATGGATTGCTGATTTTTTTTTTCCTACAAAACCCATGAATGGTCCTTGGTTGGAGTATCAGTCTCAGAAAAGAAATTATTTTTCAATAGATTGTATTTATTCCTTTAATTAGAACTAGCTTGCGTAGATAGACAGGCCATAAATACAACTGTTATTTTCTAAACAACCACACTGGAACATTGTTTCCTTGTAGGCTCTGATCTATGCTGATCATCCATTGGTTGTTACTTTTACTTGATTAACTGTAGTCAGTGTGGAGTTGCTATAAAAATTCTCAGAACTGTTGAAATGTACTACATGTGTTCTTTTCTGCTTGAATTGCTTTGAAAAGAATATAAGCAATATTCTCAACAGAATACATGATTTGGTTTTTTTCCCATCAAATCTTCTCAGACAACAGTGCTTGAGGCTACTTTGTAATTGTGAAGGGGCACATAAAGATTTAATATCTAGAAAAATACTTACAGAATGTCTATTGGCTGGGAGACGGTGGCGACAAAATGAAATTCAGAATGAGAACATGATTTGGTTCCTGAATTAAGAATGTCTCATCTCAGAAGATAGCTCTGAACCATGGCTGAGCAACAAAATCTCACACTTCAGGGGAACTACTTAGATTAGAAAAATGCTAAGAGTGCAATAGTTTGGAAGATTAGAGATGTGGCACTAGATAAAGAAGAGTTCTGATGTGGATGTAAAATAGCAATAGTTAATCTTAGATTTAAGCTATAATTAATGAAGAATCCTCAGAGGACAAAGCCTGTTAAGAATTATAGAAGAAATTGGTTCATATGAGACTAAGTTTGTGTACTTACAAGAAGTTACTCAGCATCACATTTCAAGCTTTTTATTTGCAAAATGAGAATTCTTTTTTTTTTTTTTTTCATTTAAGACTTGGTTTATTTATAGCAATGTAATTTAAAATTGTATAGTTTGTGGAAGAGATAATTTCTCCACATCATGACATCATTTACTG
>REGO01000185.1:1375982-1388726 GCA_010120015.1 Rhombomys opimus | reverse complement strand
AAAAAAAAAAAAAAAAAAAAAAAAAAAAAAAAAAAAAAAAAAAAAAAAAAGCAAAACAAGCAAAAAAACTTTGTTTATATTCTAAGTTATTTTGTAAAAGCCTGAGCACTGTTCCCTTAAAATAGTGTTTGCCTCTCTTACTTCTTCTTTCATGGATTTCTGTTCTTTGAAACCACATTTCTAATGGAGGAGTTCGAAGTGAGTCTTTAGCAAGGTCTTTTGGCTGGAGCTCCAGGTTCTCCTCCAGTGTATAATTCATGAGATTTCCTCTGTAACAGTATCAGTTACTTCAGAAAGTTCTAGAAATGATATATGAATATATTATATCATATGATAATGACATGATTGTACTTTACCTTGTACTTATGAAATACTCTACTTTTGTTGCCAGTGTGTAATGTGTTTATTCTGGTCTTGACTATTCTGTTTTCTGCTCCTGACTCTCCCCTCATCCTTTTCTCTCTTTCCTCCTTCAGCTTTCTCCTTCCTAATTTCTACTTCCTCTCTCTTATTTCTCCACATATATATTTATTATTATTATTATTATTATTATTATTATTATTATTATTATTCATTACTACGGTTCTTGTTGAGAGGGCACATATGAAGGCTGGAAGACGATTTTGTGAACCAGGTTTCTCCTTACTCAGAATCTGGGATTGGAACTCATGTTAGACCAGCAGGCAGCTTCTTTACATGCTGAGAAATCTTGCCAACACTGCTTCTATCTGTTTAAAATACTGTTTTGTCACTCTCAATCTGTACTGTGTGAAGGTATTTTTAGCAGAAGTACCTATAATACAAATACAGAATTTTTTGATATATCAGATATTCTTTTAGACCCTGCTATAAAATGTTGGAATGTTACTAGTATCCATAACATTTTAAAGACAATGATTTTTAAAAATCACAGCTTTCAGGGAATGTATTTTTTGAATGTATGGTGTTGATACAGTTAATGAAGTTTCACAACACAGGTAAAGGTAACTAGGAAGGTTACATTCAAAGATACTCAGTACAAACTAAAACTTGAACAACATATTTGAAAATTGGAGATCAACATGAAAGTGCCAAAATTAAAATTAAATGGAAAAAGAATGAATACATAGCAATTCTTAGAAAGCACATTAGTTTTTAGTTCATTAGCTGCCACTATAAGAAACTTTTTATTGAGCTTTTGTAGAGTAAGGGATTATTATTACTATTCTCATAGTTCAGGGAATTCAGGGGCATGGCAGTGACTTCAGCTTCACTCTGTTGAGGACCTCATTGTAGGATCACGACGGAGACAGCCTTTGTGAAAGGCAATAATTACTAACCCAGCAGGAAAAGAAAGCTAACAGTCAGGTTTCTACTTTAGTTTCCAGAAAACTCTGGAGACTCCTGAGAGGTGCTCTTCCCCACCCAATGGCAACAACTCATGTGACCTAAGATTCATATACCAGGTCTCTTCAGGACTAGCTGCAATGTTCTCCACTTTGGCCTAGCAAGACTGCTCTGCCCTTGTGGGGCGGGGGGTGGAAATGTCAAAGAGCCTGGCATTGAGTTCATGTCAGAGACAGTCTCTGTTCCCCTTACTAGGGTACACACTTGGGCTACATTGGAGCAGGGATTCTAGGAGGACAGTGCAGCCAGTCCTGATGAGACCTGATAAGTGAGGGTCAGATGGAAGGGCACCTCCCCTATCAGTGGACTTGGAGAGGGGCAGAGAGGATATGATGGAGGGAGGGTGAGATTGGGAGGGAATGAGGGAGGGGGCTACATCTGGGCTACTAAGTAAATAAACTGTAACTAATATAAAAAAATAAAAATTTAATTAAAGAAAAGAGTTGTATACCAGCTCCCACCTCATGAAGTCTAGGTGACATCCCCAGTTCTCACTGCACACCAGATTTGTAACAACCAGAAATTTTTGCAAACACTACAGCAGGAGACAAAACTTTATAGTAAAGACATTGCAAGTAGAAAAAAAAAATCCAAGAATAATTATATGTCCTAAAAGGAACTGAAAACGTGCCATGTAAGTGTCATATATAACAAGTAGATGGTGTTTATTCTCTGCTACCTTAGAAGTAAAAACAACCATTGAAGTCTGTGTTAATTGTCTTTTCATGCATGTGGCAAAGCAGTATCTGGTTTTTCTTACCTTCCTGTTCATACTACATTATTGACCCCATCTTTCTATATTCTTGTGCATTTTGCTATTTCCATTATCTATGTCTCAACTATCTTCTGTGTTCTTCTTTTCTTTAATTATTTCTTTAAAAGACAGGGCTGTATGGAGCGTAGAGATCAAACTACATTATATTTAATCTATTTCAGGTTTAAAGGAGCAGGTATGAGCCAAATAGAACTAGGGAACATATTGTCATCTTAATATCTGTCGTGTACTACAGTGGGATGATTTTTAAAATTTTTATTAATTATTTATTACAATTTATTCACTTTGTTTCCTGGCTATGGCCTCCTCCCTCCTCTACTTTGAAACCTTCCTTTCTTTTCCCTAGTCACCCTATGCCCCTCCCCTAGTTCACCAATGGGGTGGGTCCTCCTCCCCTTCTATCTGACCCTAGCATTTCAGATCTCATCAGGACTAGTTGCATTGTTCTCCTCTGTGGCCTGGCAAGGCTGCTCCCTTGCCACCTCAGGGGGAGGTGATCAAAGTGCCTGCCACTGAGTTCATGCCAGAGACAGCCACTGCTCCCCTTACTAGGGACAACCCACTTGGATAGTGAGTCTATGTGCTACATCTAAGCAGGGGTTTTATGTCCTCTCATTGCATGTTTCTTGGTTGGAGTATCAGTCTCTGCAGGGCCTCCAGGGCCCAGTTTTTTTGTTTGTTTTTGTTTTTGACTCTGTTGGTCTCCTTTTGGACCTCCTGTCCCTTCCAGGGCTTTCTATATTTACCTTCTTTCATAAAATTCCATGCACTCTGCCCCAAGTTTGGCCATGAGTCTCAGCCTCTGTTTCCATACCTCAATCAGTAGAGTCTTTCAGAGACCATCTGTGGTAGGCTTCTGTCCTGTTCCCTGTCTTCTCCTGCTTCTGATGTCATAGACATTGATCTATGGCTACAGCAGAATTTTACAGGGCGTCATTTAAATTCTGTGTTCATTTAGAAGTACAATATTATTTTGTTTTTCCCTAGGCCCGTGGTCTGTTAAGTCTCAGTTTGTTGACCACCCAAGCCGTGTCAGGCTTGAATACCGTGCCGTGGAGTATGGGTGTTAATTCCAGTCAGTTAAGGGTTGGTTACTCTCACGTTGTCACAGTTGCACCAGCGCATCCTGCAGGAACCACTTAGATCACAGGGTTTGTAGCTGTTCTGGTGATTACCTTTCTCCTCTGGTAGCATGCTGAGGACCTTCCAGTACTGTAAGCACCAGTCAGGAAGGGTGAAGACTGCTTAAGCAGTAGCTTGAATTTTTCATATTTGGAGTTATGTAAGTGCTGTCTATACTAATAGGGTATTACCACCAGTTAGTGGGGAATATCCAAGAATGTTCACAGTAACCTAGAGTTTTTGTTTGTTTGCTTATTTTGTTTGTTTGTTTGTTTTGGATTTCCTTGATGCTCCTTGGACCAGAACTCAGACGAAGTTTCACTTCTTATGGCATGAGCTCTTCCATTATTTGGCAACTCCATTTACATTTCTTTCATATTTGTAGATATTTTAAGAAGCTTCTGATGTAGTAGGTTTTCATAGGACCCATCAAATGGCTGGCTGTGTTAGTCATCTCTCACTGCATTCTTTCCCATATACCATCTTCCATTCCACTTAACCCTTTCATTCCATTCTGTCCTTGGTCTCTCCATAACTATATATTCAATTTCCCCTTCCTTGGAAGATCTCATCCTCCACATTAGTCCTTTATACTTATACTCTGTGGTTATAGGAATTGTAGCTATATTGCTTTTAACCAAACAATTAATAACAAATATCCACATATAAGAGTACACATATTGCATTTGGGTTTTTTGGGGGGGAGGGGGTCTGGGTTAACTTAGAATGATTTTTTTTCTAGATCCATTAATTTGTTGATGGACATTTTAATTTCTAGCTATTATTAATAGAAAATCAAGAAACATGGATAAACAAGTATCTCCTTTTGGGTGAGAGGGAAAGTGAGGTCAAAATGGCCACAAACAGGAATTCTCACAGAGGTCAGAAAATTGTGCTTTAATAAAGACTCTGCAGATTATAAGAGCAGTTTTTCCAGAGAAACGAAAAATGGATTTGACAAATTCCCCCACTGCACACATTGATTTATAAAGAGATTTTCTGGTTTGTACCCTCCACTTCTAAGGCTAATGTTTGGGCTTGGTTGTGATAAACAAAGGTGAGTCTTTCTTACAATTCCCCAGGAATGGCTACACATTTGTTCCCCCAAATATCAAATAGCATGGATATTTATTCAAATGGCCAGTATATGATCTTTAAAATTAAATCCTGGCTGAGAGTTTAGTGTTGTGTTAGAGTTCATGGTTAGCATAAGTGAGGATATGATTTAATCTTAATGTCTCCAAACAAAATGAAACAAAACAAAATATTCTGTTCCAGAATATGACTCTAAGTTCTTTCACTGAGAACATACTATCTTAATAATTATTTTTTTCTTAATATGTACATCTATAAATGATATAAAAATTAGTAATTTATGTCTATGTAATTAGCAATTTATTTTTAGTTATAAGATAACTTCTTGGTAAAGCTTTATACATCTAAAATTTAAAGTATAAAATTATACTAGCATACTTAATTT
Source organism: Rhombomys opimus (assembly GCA_010120015.1). NCBI lineage: Eukaryota > Metazoa > Chordata > Mammalia > Rodentia > Muridae > Rhombomys > Rhombomys opimus. The sequence continues at coordinate 1,383,963 of REGO01000185.1, read as the reverse complement.
TTACATTTAAAATTAACATGAAAAGTAGTCCTTATCATTGATAACTCACTTTAAGAGAGGGTGTATCTTAAGTAACTATTAAGTTAGGTCAACATCTTTTATGTTTACATTGACATTTCAACTGTTTAAAAATGTTTAATGCATTAGTTTTGCTCCTGAAAAGAAATGACTACTTAAGTAGCCAACTCTGTGATTTTTTTTTCCCTGTAGGACTTCGGTGATGATGGGTCCTTGTATATCACAAAGGTAACCACAGTTCACATGGGAAATTATACCTGTTACGCAGAAGGCTATGAAAATGTCCGTCAGACACACATCTTCCAAGTGAATGGTAAGAAGCACAGTGTTCCTGTAGCTATTTTTGCTCAGGTGATGATGGACCTAACAGTCGACTGGACAGTATGTTAATTTTAGCAAGGTTCTAATTTTTGTTTCTGTTTTCATTAGCGTAATATCACTTATTTTTATGTCCTCAAGTCAATTAACACTATAAGTTAGTAACAATTTAGTCATCATAAAGAGTTGCAAAGTAACATTTTAAAGCATAGGAAATTTAAGTTATTGGCTTTAGTTGAAAATATCAATAACTATGAAAACACGAATTTTAAAAACTGTTAAGATTAGCAATTTAGAATTTTAAATAATTTTAGCTGTTTGACTACTCTTACTAACATTATAGAAAATTCTTACTTATTTTTGTGTCCTGGTATCAGGTGTAACTCCAATATGTGTGTTGTGGAGAAAAAATCAGAGGTGAAGGGCATCCTTAACTAGAAACTGAGGCTAGCCTGGGCAAATTGGCTTTGTCTCAGGTTTAAGGTTTGTTTGGTGTTTGTTTATTTGTTTGTTTGTTTGTTTGTTTTTGGACTGTATTATGTATGTGAAGCACATATTGAGTGGTTGTAATTTTAATTAAAATAAACATATCAAAACCCTTTATTTATCACAGATGTCACCTGAGTTGACATAAAATGCTATGTGTGATTTATTGTTAGAAGTCTGTCCCATACTTTATCATAAGTAATGTTTATCAACTCTGTAAAACAAAGCAGAGGCTGCCTAGAGGGGGTAGACAGTGTAACTGGCATTAGAATGCCCACATTCATAAAAGAAATATCAGGCTATGAGCATGGTGCTGTAGCCTAGGGTGTTGTGGGTTGGTGTTTCCCTTCTAAGTATTCTGGAAATCTATAAAAGTATTTTTTTGTAGAGAGTAGCATATTGCAACCTATTTCAAGTAAATGAATACTTAAAAAATGTATTGTAGTTACTGGGGAAAAAAGTACTGTGCCCTAACTTGTGTGTAGTGTTAGCCGTTCAGTGATACGGTAAAGGTCAGGTATGGAGGATGCTTAAAAGAAGACCTGCTACTATCACTGCCAAGTTATATGTCAGTACAAGAGAGAGCGAAAACCCAAGTCTCAGATCTGTGACGGGAGAAGTAGGTAAATACTGCTATGAAAACACAAGCACATGGAAAGATTACTCTCATTGGTTGATATTAGCTTTTAATATATTAATTTAAGGATAATTATTGATGCAAAGTCAAATATTCAAGAGTAAAGAAAATTACAGTCATCCTTGTATATTTAGGTTCTTCGTTTAAAGCTTGAGCTTGATTTGATCACTTTAGGAATGTGTGTAGATTGTATGTGGACTCCAAGGTCCGAGCTTTGGATCAAAAATTACAAAGAGAAAGAAGTCAGAGGGACAGCAAGTGTGAGGGAGCCAATGTCCATGAACTTAATAAGGAAACAGTCTAAACTGCTGGAAAATTTGGGCTGGGGGTTTAGCTTGTGTAGCTAGGGGTAAAGTACTTGTGTAGAAAACACGAAGCAAGCACGTGCTCAGTCTCCAGCAGACACTGCACTCTGGACATGAAGGCAGGCACATCAGAATTCAGTTCTTCCTCAGCTAAATGGGATTTTGATGCTAGCTTAGAAATCTCTCTCTCTCTCTCTTCTGCTTTCAATAATTTTGTTTAATTTAGATAATACCTTTCAATGTAAGGAAGCAGTCATCCTATTGAAACTGTACACAGACTGAGAGAAAAGAGCATTTAAAATGTGTAGGAAAACAGATAAAGCAATTTTGAATTATATATGTACATATGTGGATATTTAAATGTGAGGAAAAGATTTTTTCTAAGGTCACTAAAATACTTTTTCCTGATTTCTCACACACTGTAATTACTATGCACTCCTTCACATACACTGTATTTTATAACATCATACCTATTTACAGCATAATAGTTTTTAAAATTCACAGCTCTAAAACTACCTGTGAAATTTATACTTGTCCTCACAGTTGTCTGTTGACTAGACTTCATTGCTCTTTACGTCTTCTGTTAACATAGTTACTAAGTGGCAGTGGGAAATCTTATATGCTCTTTCTCAGTGTAGTGGGGAACATATTGGTATATCTGTTATGCTTAAAAATAATCTGGCTTAGAACTCTCTTTTAAAGAGACATTAATAAATAAAATAAAGCTAGACAACACAGTGAGTCTGATGATCCTTGACACACAAGAGTAACAGCTGCAGTCTTTGGCTTCTGGGGTAACCTCAGTAAGAACCTAGCCCTGGGTCAAGTTTGATGTCAGCTTCCAAGGGAAACAGTGAAGAAAACAAAGCAATGGTGTACGGTGTTGAGTTTCAGGCCTTGTTAACTAGAACAACACCTGAGCTACTTCTCCAATTTAGTCCATCCTCTGGATGGACTGATGTAACTGACGTAGTAAGACCCATCCTCATTTCCCTTTTAGTAGTAATTGACTTCTAGACAAATCCAGTACCCTGAACTTTCTCACATTTTTGGTGATTAAAGCACAAATATGCTACTTCACTGTATTGCTAGCAATTAGTTTTTATCTCTTAACATCACTAACTGTCAGTCACATTCCTACTTCTTTCAGCCTAGTGACTTGTTTCTTCTTTAATGAGCCTCGTTGATATTCTACCTGCTTCAGAACTATATTTTAAAAGATCAAAAATGCAAGCCCCAGTTTTCATCAGTTACTCTGGACTTTTGGTTTGCAGTTGGCATTCCCAGACAAACTGGAGAATGTGTTGCTGGGAGCTTATGTCACATGGTGGGTCATGAGAATCACTATACATAGTTGCTCTTCACTAGTTCTTGTTCCTCCTGTCTGAAGCAGGTTCTTAAAGTCAGCCCCTCACTGAGCTCCAGCTAAGAATTTGGGGGATCTGAGTCAAAATATGGTTTTCTGTGTTGTAGGACTGTGCCTAGGCACTACGCTTACTCCTTGTTTATTCTCTCCTGTGAATGAACTGTTTGTAGTCTGATGTCACATTTTTCTCAAAGATGGAATATGGTTTCAAAAGGAGAGACCTCAGAAATGAAGGCCACCCACCATAAACCATAACTTTCTGAATTAATTACAAGCATTTCTACATAAACAGCTATCACCTCTATCGAATTCTTTGTGTGTGTGTGTGTGGTAATATCATTTTGTAGAACTTTATTCATTTCTGGGCAACAAAAATTAACAAATGTGATATTTATAGAGAATTTGATGTTTCTTATGAGTTCCATGCAACTTCAGCCATTATTATTATTATTATTATTATTATTATTATTATTTACAATTTGTTCACTTTGTGTCCCAGTTGTATCCCTTCCCTCAACTCTTCTTATTCCCACCCTCCCACACTCATGCTCAGTCCCTCCATTCTACCCTCTCCTTCTCAGAGAAAAAGCTGTGCCCCCAGAGACACCAACTCACCTTGGACACCTCAAGTCACAGTAGGACTGAGTGCACTTTCTCCTACAGAAGACAGCCAAGGCAACCCAGCTAGGGGAAAGGGAGCCAAAGGCAAGGCAACAGAGTCAGAAACAACCTCTCCTCCCATTCTTAGGGGACTCACAAGAAGAGCAAACCGCACATCTGCTGCATATGTGCACAGGGTTTAGGTCCAGAACATGCACGCTCTTCAGATGATGGTTCAGTCTCTGTGAGCCCCCGTAGGCCCAGCTTAGTTTACTCTGTAGGTGTTCTAGTGGTGTCCTTGACCTCTCTTGCACCTATAACCCTTGCACCCTCTCTTCCACAAAACTCCCTGAGCCCAGCCTATTTTTTTGTCTGTGGGTCACTGCATATTTTTCCGTCATTGTCTGAATGATGCTGAGTTATGCTAGGCCCCTTTCTTCAAGCACAGCAGAGTATCATTGATAATGTTAGAGGTTGGCTCCATCCATGGGGTGGATCTCAAATTGGGCCAGTTGTTGGTTTGGCATTCCCTCAATCACTGTTCCATCCTAATCACTACACTTTTTGTAGGCAAGACAAATTAGATGGAAAGTTTGATGGGCGGGTTGGCGTTACGTTCCCTCTAATGGAAGTCCCATCTGAGTAGAGGATGGTTACTTTGAGCTCCATATGCCCTGCTGCTAGGAGTCTCAGCCCAGGGCACCACCATAGACTCTCAGGTGGCAGCTCTGTCCCAGAGATGCTCTCTCTCCTGCTCTTCCACACCTGATCCCAATTCAGTTTATTCTCCCCAGCCCTCCTCCCATCCATTTCTCTCACTCCATTTACCTCAGATGTTGGTTTTATTTCACCTTCTCCTTGAGATTCAAGCATCCTCCATGTTATCTCATTCCGGATGATCTTATCTAGTTCCATGCATTTACCTGCAAATTTCATGATTTCCTTGTTTTTAATAGCTGAGTAGAATTCCATTGTGTAAATGTGCTACATTTTCTTCATCCATTCTTTAGTTGAAGGACATTTATGTTATTTCTAGTTTCTGGCTATGTCTAGTAAAGCTGCTATGAACATAGTTGAGCAAATATCCTTGTATGGTGGAGCATCATTTGGTATATGCCCGGAAGAAGTATAGCTGGATCTCGAGGTAGATCTATTCCCAGTGTTCTGAGAAAACTCTAGATTGATTTCCAGAGAGACTGTACAAGTTTGACCTCCTACCAGTAATGGAAGAGTGTTCTCCTTGCTTCACATCCTAGCCAGCATGTGCTGTCACTTCAGTTTTTGATCTTAGACATTCTGACAGGTGTAAGAGGGATATCAGAATAGTTTTAATTTGCATTTTCCTAATGTCTAAGGACTTTGAACATTTCTTTCTTTTAATTAAGTTTTTGTTATTTTTGTATTAATTACAGTTTATTTACTTTTTATCTTAGCTGTAGCTCCCTCCCTCATTCCCTCCCAATCCCACCTTCCCTCCCTCATCTCCTCCCTGCTCCTTTCTAAGTCCACTAATGGGGGAGTTCCTCCTCCCCTTCCATCTGATCCTAGCTTATCAGGTCTCTTCAGGACTGGCCACAATGTCCTCCTCTGTGGCCTGGCAAGGCTACTCCTCTTTCAAGTGGGGGTAGGGGAGGTCAAAGAGTCAACCATTGAGTTCATGTAAGAGATAGTTCCTGCTCCCCTAACTAGGGAACCCACTTGGATACTGAGCTTCTATGGGCTACATCTGGGCAGGGAGTCTAGGTTACATGTATCTATGGTCCTTGGTTGGAGAAACAGTCTCAGAAAAGACCCCTGGGCCCAGATATATTTGGTCCTTTTGGAGTTCCTGTCTTCTCCAGGTCATACTAACTCCCCCTTCTTTCATAAGATTCCCTGAACTCTGCCCAAGGTGTGGTTATGAGTCTCAGCATCTGTTTTGATACATTGCTAGGTAGAGTCTATCAGGGGTCCTTTGTGGCAGGCTATTGTGCTATTACTTGTTTTCTCCTATTTCCAATGTCCATCCCATTTGTCTTTCTAAGTGAAGATTGATCATCTGGGATCTAGAAAAGATCATCCTGAGTGAGGTATCCCAGAAGCAGAAAGACACACATGGTATATACTCACTTATACGTGGACTAGACCTATAAGATAGGATAAACACACTAAAATCTGTACACCACAGAAGATGAACTAAAATCTATGCACCTACAGAAGATGAACATTTCTTCAGGTGCTACTCAACCGATAGAGAGTCCTCTGTTGAGCATTCTCTGTTTAACCCTGTGCCCCATTTTTTTTAACTTTTTAATTTGGTTCATTTGGTTTGTTAGTGTTTAATTTCTTGTGTTCTTCATAAATTTTGGATATTAGGCCCCTCTAGGATGTAGGGTTGGCGAAGATCTTTTTCCATTCTGCATTCTGCCATTTTGTCTTATTGACAGTGTCCTTTGCCTTGCAGAAGCTTTTCAGTTTCATGAGGTCTCATTATTAATTGTTGATCTTAGTTTCTGACTTGTTGGTGTTCTCTTCAGAAAGTTTTCTCCTGTAGCAACACATTCAAGGCTATTTTCCCTTCCACTTCCATTAGATTCAGTGTATCCAATTTTATGAGGAGGTCTTTGATCCATGTGGACTTGAGTTTAGTGCAGGGTGATAAATATTCTATTTGCATTCTTCTACATTCAGACATCCAGTTATACCAGTGTCACCGGCCAGCAGTGATACCTGAATACCACCTGAGAGACAGCTGGGGAGAGAGAGACAGGGCGACACAGGGAAGGACACCAAGTCTACATGCTGATCAAAGTGTTGATTTAATGGAAGTCAGGTTTACACTTAAGTAGGCAAAAAAGTATAAGCAGTTTCTCACATAGGAGGTTTACTTGGTCAAAACAAAGGAGAGCTCACTCAAGGCTACACAGAGTCTGTGGTCCGGTTACCATGGTAGCAAGGAATTTACTATCTAGTTCTCATGGTCAGAAGCTTCTTGTTGTGAAATTGCCAGGGTCAATCTCTTAGCCTCCAAGCTTAGGTAGTAAGTGGGGCCGAAAGGCCAAGTTCCACTGCACAGATGCGCATTCCAATTTGCCAATAACTCCAAAAAGGCTGCCACATACCAGCACCATTTGTTGAAGATACTACTTTTAGTTAATAGTTATCTGTAGATGTGTAGATTTATTTCTGGGTGTTTGATGCAAATCATTGATCAATCAGTCTGTTTTATGTTTTATCATGCAGTTTGTATTACTATGTTCTGTAGTACAGCTTAAAATCAGGGATTGTGATACCTCCAGGAATTCTGTTATTGTACAGAACTCTTTTAGCTTTCCTGAGCTTTCCATTTCTCCATATAGTATTGAAGATTATTCTTTCAAGGTGTATAAAGAATTGTGTTGGAATTGTGATGGGTGTTGCAATTAATCTGTAGATTTCTCTTGGTAAAATGGCCGTTTTTGCTGTTAATCCTACCTATCCATGAATGTGGGAGGTCTTTCTATCTTCTGATATCTTTTTAAATTATTTTTTCAAAGACTTAAAATTTTTATCATAGAAGAATTTCCCTAACGTGATTACAGTTTTGCCGTGATATTTCATATTATATTTGGCTATTGTGAAGGGTGTTGTTTCCCTAATTTCTTTCTTAGCCCATTTATTCATTGTATAGAGGAGGGCTACTGAATTGTAAAGGGGTTACAATTTTGTACCCAATTTTGTACAAAAGGGTACAGTTTTGTACCCAGCCATATTACTCAAGGTGTTTGTAAGCTGTAGGAGTTTGTGATAGAATTGTGGGGGTTCGCTTATGTATACTATCATCCTATCTGAAAATAGTATTTATGTGACTTCTTTCTTTCCAATTCTATTCTTTGTTCTCCTCTATTTTTTTTTTTATTCTAAGTAGAAATTCAAGTACTATATTAAATAAATATGGAGAGAGTGGGCAGCTTTGTCTTGTCCCTGATATTAGTGCCATTGCTTTAAGTTTCTCTCATTTAACTTGTTGTTGGCTATTGGGTTTCTGTTCATTGTCTTTATTGACTTTAGATATGGGCCTTATATCCTTGCTCACTCCAAGACTTTTTAACACGGAGGGACGTTGGACTTTGTCAAATGCTTTTTCAGCATATAATGAGATGATCATGTGTTTTTCTCTTTCAATTTGTCGTGGATTATCTTTTTTTTAAATTTTATTTTTATCAGTTACATTTTATTAATTCTGTATCCCAGCCGTGCCCCGAACCCTCATTCCCTCCCAGTCCCTCCCTC
>REGO01000185.1:1319170-1369633 GCA_010120015.1 Rhombomys opimus | reverse complement strand
TTTTTTTTTTTTTTTTTTTTTTTTTTTTTTTTTTGGTTTTTCAGTTTAGGAGAGTACAGATTTTTAAAGTATGTCATTCTGATTCTCTGTCTTCCCTTAGCCTCTGTTAAGATGGTTCCTTTTCATCTCTGAATTTCTTAATTTGGATCATATCTCTCTGTCTTTTAGTTTATTTGTCTAAGAGTTTATCACTAATTGATTTACTTTAGGAACCAACTCTTCTAATTATTTTATTGTATTTTTTGTTTCTATTTTATCTGTTTATTCTCGTTTCGTTATTTCTTGATGTCTACTCATTTGGGGTACTATTTCTTCTTTTTGCTTCTAGAGCTTTCAAGTGTTTTATAATGTTGCTGATATGAGATTTCTCCAAGAACTCTCTCTCTCTCTCTCTCTTTCTCTCTCTCTCTCTCTCTCTCTGTGTGTTTGTGTGTGTAGCCACTCAGTGCTATAAACTTTCTTTTTAGAACTGTCTTCATTAGTCTAGGGTTTTGGATAAGTTGTGTTTTAGTTTTAATTCAATTCTAAATGTTTTTCTTTTATTATTATTATAATTTATTACAATTTATTCAATTTTGTATTCTGTCTGTGACCCTCTCCCTCGTCTCCTCCTAACCCACCCTTCCTTCCTCTTCTCTCCCTATACACCTCCCCTAGTCCAACTAATAGGGGAGGTCCTCCTCCCTTTCCATCTGACCCTAGCTTATCAGGTCTCATCAGGACTGGTTGTATTGTTTCCCTCTGTGGCCTGGCAAAGCTGTAACCACTGGGGGGGGGGGGTGATCAGAGAACCAGCCACTGAGTTCATGCCAGAGACAGCCCCTGATCCCCTTACTAGGGAAAACACTTGGATGCTGATTCTATGGTCTACATCTGTGCAGGGGTTCTAGGTCTTCCCCATGCATGATCCTTGGTTGGGTTATCATTCTCTTTAGGGCCCCCAGGGCTCAGTTTTGGGGCTCTGTTGGTCTCCTTTGGGATCTCCTGTCCCCTCCACCTCTTTCTATCTCCCCTTCTCATAAAATTCCATACATTCTGCCTAATGTTTGGCTATAAGTCATGCTCTTTCCCTCTTAATTTTTGTCCAGACCTATTTTTCACTCAGAAATGACTTTCTCACTTTCCATGAGTTAGTATACTGCTTGTTGTTTCTGCTTTTGCTGATAGCCAGCTTTAACCCATTGTGGTCAGATAGAATCCAGGGATTTCTTAATAGTCTGTGTCAGCTAAGATTTGCTTTGTGGTCAATTTTGGAGTATTTTTCATGAGCTGCTGAGAAGAAGCCATATTCTTATATGTTTAGGTGAAATGTTCCATAAATATCTACTAGATCCATTGATACAGTAAATAATTTAAGTGTAGAATTTCTCTATTTAATCTTTGTCTGAATGATGAGTCTTTGTGCAGAGTGGATTATTAGAGTCACCCACTATCACTGTGTAGTTGCGTTTCTTTTATGAATTTGGGTGCCCTTGTGTTTTGCTCATAAATGTTTAAAACTGCCATATCCTTTTGGTGGATTTTTCTTTGATATGTATGTATCGTTTTTCTCTATCTTTTCTGATTAGTTATAGTTTGAAGACTATTTTACCAAATATTAAAATGGCTATAGCTACTTGCATCTTGGGTCCATTTTCTAGGAATATCTTTTCTATCCTTTTACCCTGAGGTTATATTTATCCTTAATGGTAAAGTGTGTTTCTTGGATGCAACAGCAAGATGGACATTGTTTTTCAATACAATCTATTGGCAAATGTCTTTGTCCTGGAAAAACTGAGGCCATTACCATTGAGCATTATAATGAGCAGTATTTATTGATTTTTTTATTTTATTATTGTTTGTGATTTTCCTTTTTTAAAATTTACTTCTCTGGGATTATTTATTTCTTGAATTTTCCTTGGTGTGGTTAACCTTTTCAGATGTACATTTTTCTTCTAGCACTTTGAGTAAAGCTGATTTGTTAGATACAGTCTAACTTAAGTTTTTTTTTTAGTTTCCCTTTGTGTATTTTTGATAGTTATGTTGAATATAGTAGTCTGCACTGGAATCTGGGTTATTTTAGAAGTTTTAGAACACTTTTTTTTTTTTTTTGGTCTTGCACAGCAAATATCCCCTGCTCTATCTTTGTAGTTCTCCATGCTATTTTTTTCCTTGTTTGGTGGTGTATTTATTTACACAATCATTTCTTTTGAGACACGGTCACATTCCTGAGTTAGAAGCTTCTTTACCGACTAGGCTAAGCTGGCCAGGGCAATCAGCAAGTCTGCCCTTCAAGCACTGATTGTAAATATATAAAGCTACAGCTGCTTGCACCTGGACTTTTAGTACTCTTTGAAATACAAACTCAAGTCTTCATAGTTTTCAGGTTGTGTGCTTTACCCACTTAGTTATTTCTCCTTCTTCCATTTTTTTTTTTTTTGTGTGTCAAGTGTTGGGCATAAATTACGATTAAATCTGTATGATAGGGATTATAAGACATAGAAATTTCTTAATATTTTGCAGTGATGAGACCCCTTCAAACTGAAGCCTGATGGTCACTAGAAACTAACAAAGTTTGTTCTAGACTGACGCCAGGGTCAAGGAAAGGAATAGGATTAAAAATGTAGATATGATCTATTATGTTGGCATGGGAAATCCACAAGTATGAAGCAGATAATTCTTAAGAGAAAGGATGATAATTCACTTGAACTAAACATAACATCTGCTAAAGAACATGTATGCAGATTGATTGATCTACGGGAGGCATACTCTGTGAGATGCAGCCTAAACAGAGGCAAGCATATGAGGAGAGGATATTCAGAGTGACAGCTCGAGAGAGCATCATCCCTGCTAGGGAGCTGTCAATGAATAAGATCTTAAATGGAAATGGTTCAAAAAGAAGTAAATAATTATATTGCTGGGCAGGGCAAGTGATAGAAGTAATCACGTGTCCTTAGCATGATGAACACAGCTTGCAGTGTTCTTGACGTGGTCTTTGTTGCAGTACTTGCCTTCCATTGTACTTGACTAGAAATTAAAGAGCAAAGACACTTAGATTTAGCAAGCATCACATTTGTCATGTAAATATCTAGAAGACACACGAAAGTAAATGAAGAAAATATATAAGGAAGGCATAAGCCATGTGGAATATAGGGAATGAACTCCAGCAATATGAAAGTGATGAGTAATGAAGTTAATTGGAGTTTTCACTTTAGGCTTATGTTAACTCAAAGAGGTACTGGGGAGAAAGATATGCCATTTGGGTCTCAAAAATTTTCTCTAAGCATCTGGAAATTTCTGCTACTAGTAAACAGTTTAAAGTAATGACATATGACCCAATAAGGTATAAAACACTGGGAACCAATGCAACTCAAAGAGGAAAGGATTTGTTTTATCTTACACTTTCAGGTAATAGTCACTAAGTCTGAAGGAGAACTCAGAGCAGGAAGCTGGGGGCAGGAACTGGAGCCGAGATCATGGAGGGATGCTGCTTTCACTGGATGCTCCCCATGGCTTGCTCAGCCTGTTTTGTTTGTTTGTCATTGTTTAGTAATAACTCGGCACCATCCTGCCCAGGGGCAGTACAAGCCTCAGTGGACAGGGTTATTCCATATCAAATGTTAATGAAAAACGTTCCCACAGGCCTGCTTGCATATAAATCTGGTAGGAGCATTTTCTCAACTGAAGTTCCCTTTTTCCAAATGACTCTAGATTGTGTCAAATTAAAAAAACTCTGCCAGCACAGGTTTCTTAAGAAATTCAACAGCTCAAATGTTTTAAATTAAATTTGCTGGTTCTAGCCTTGGCCAAAAAAAGAAAGTGTGAAGTAATATTGACTGATCAAATGCAGCCATCATGGACCACACACTTCTACAATAAACACATACTAAAGGTTATAATGTTTAAAAATATTTGAAGGAACCAGAGCATAAAATGAAATGTAACTATAGCAGTGGGGATTTTAACTCTCATCCCAAGAACAAAAGTGAGGAAAGACCATAGGAGGTAGAGAGCTACTTTACTTACCTATGAAGTAAGTGGGGCATCTTGGTAGCTTAGACAAGGTATTCCTATTGGAAATTCCAGGGTGTCTACGCTCCCTGGCAGCCCATATTTTTTTAAATAGCCATGGAAATTATTTTCACATTTGAACAGAAAAAGAAAAAGTTAGAAGAAAGGGGATGACAACTGGCCTATGAAAAATAATACTTAAAGAGGACTTTCATAAAAGCACCAAAAATTGTTATTGACAATATTTAAATTGAAAAAAGATATAATTTTTGTGATCTTTAGGTATCCTACCAACAAATTTTTAATAAATAAGAAGACATGAAAAAAAATTGTTAAATAGCATGCCATCATTACCCCAAAGGCATTTGGTATGTCAGAGCACTTTGTATAGTGTTAATTAAATAACATTTATTGGTAATGAAATGTATAAGATGGTAGTATTCATTAATAACATAAAGTAACCCTAAATTAGTTTACTGTAGTATGTAAAGATTTTTAAGCATTTTATTTTCTTTGTTTATTTTATTGTGTTTTGCATTTGATATAGTATCTTGAAACATACATGTGTTTTTTGCATAAATACATATAGGAAAATTGGCATCACTTAGTTGATATAGGCCAATTAAAATGTATAGTTGCCCACAAGGAGAGACACTGGCAAAGCACCAAGAATGTTTAGTGGGATACAAAGCAAGTAGTATTTATGCGTCCAATAAATTCCTATTCATACTTTTAAATTTTCTATCATGTTTTTTAAAATACTAGAAAAATACTTTGAGGAAATCAAGTTATCATTGTAATTTAAAATAGTACAACCAGTAATCTATCAATTAATAATAGAAAAAAAAAGTTTCACCTATTATGATGGCAGTCTCTGAAAACTACCACAGATGTTGGAATACATGGCTGTTCTGAAATGCAAAGTTAAGTTAAATACTTCAGGGTTCAGACAGAGTAAAAATATGCCAATATTCATGTTTCTTTCCTGACAATGTAGAATTAGATTGTTGAAATGTAAGCATGTTTCTGTGTCCCTGTTTAAAAAGCATTACGTTTCTATCAAAGGGACTTGACTTTACAGGGGGATTCATTTCATGCTTTTCTTTTTCTCTTTACATAAAGCAATCCACCCAGACCTTATTGGTACAATACAGAATGCTTGAAAAATGTAAAATTCATCAGTGTCTATACTATCCAATGGGCAAAATGCTTGTCTGTATTCACAATAGACTCAAACATATCCTGTCGCTGCTCTGCCATTCAAATTTAAGACTTCACACATAAATAATACTGAGCAGATTCCTTTTCCTATTCATATAAAAAGCTCCTGAATAAAAATTGTTGGTTTAATAAAATGTTTATATTTAAAATTCACAATTTTATCCATCAAAATAAAAAATATATATATATTTTCAAGAAAATCCAAATAGAGGAGCACCAAAATCTGATCTTCACTACTGACAAAGGAATTTGGAAAAAGTGATTGAAGTAAGAGCCATGGTGTATATGCTTCTTGCATTAAAGAATTAAATTCCCTGCTATATTACCAACCCCATGGAGACAAACCTCTGTTTAAGAGTAAACCCTTCCCTACTAAGCTTTCTACAAATGGTCAAAGTTCTGAAAAAAATATTTCTGCAAACTCTGAAATGCAGAAAGAAGGAAGAAAAGCCAACTGCCCCTTCGCTGTCCTTACTGCATAGTGAGTTAATAAAGAATACGCAATGACTCCTCTGGTTGCTGATTTGTTAGTCATTTTGTAAAGCAAAAGAAAACAAAATAAAAAGCAGCATCAAAATTTGATTTAAATGCAAATTTTCAAATTCTCAGGGCCCTTCTCATTAGATCAGTAATTCCACGCTCAGTGAATAGCCACTTGTCTTTTTCTTCTTTCTTTTTCTTTTTTTTATTATCATTTATTACAATTTATTCACTTTGTATCCTGGCTGTGGCCCCCTTCTTAGTATCCTCCGAATCCTACCCTTCCTCCCTCTACTCTCCCATACCCCTCCCCTAGTCCACTGATAGGGGAGGTCCCAGGACCTCCCCTTCTCTTTGACCCTAGCCTGTCAGGTCTCATTAGGGATGGTTACCTTGTCTTCCTTTGTAGCATGGCAAGGCTGCACCCTCCAGTAGAATGTGATCAAAGAGCCTGTCACTGAGTTCATGCCAGAGACAGTCCTGTTCCCCTTACTAGGAACCTAATTGTATACTGAGTCTATGGGATACAAGTGAGCCCAGTTTTAGGTCCTCTCCATGCAATGTCCCTGGTTGTGGTATCATTATCTTCAGGAGCCCCAGGGCTCAGTTTTTTTATTGTTGTTTTTTGCTTGTTTTGTTTGTTTGTTTGTTTGTTTTGGACTCTGTTGGTCTCCTTTTGGAGTTCCTGTCCCTTCCAGATTGTTCTATTTCCTCCTTCTTCCATAAGATTCCCTGAGTCTCAGCATCTGCTTCGATAACTAGATCAGTACAGTCTTTCAAAAGCCCTCTGTGGTAGGGCCCTGTCCTGTTCCCTGTCTTCTCTGTTTCTGATGTCTGTCGTGTTTGTCCTTCTGAATGAGGATTGAGCATTTTCACTAGGGTCTTCCATGTTGTTTAGCTTCTTTAGTAGTATATATTTTAGTATGTTAATCCTATATTCTATGGCTACTCATCTTAACAAATATTCCTGTTATGCTTGTTAATAGAGTCTGAGAATAATTTATGCCTAGGAAAATGGAACTGTGACATGAATGCTTAAACTTACAGTGAAGTAGGAGAATGTTTACGATACATGGGGTGCAATCAACCAAGTGCAGTCTTAATCTTTTTTTCTCCTGTGGGGTAGACGTTGTGTGTGACTGGCTCCTTGATCAGCAGAGGCAGTGTACTGATGGAGGATCACCACTGCCTCTAGCCACTTGCTGCGAGAGTCTGTCTGTGTCTGTATCACTTCCTAAATGTCTATCAGCTGTTCTCAAAGCAGAGGCATGGGAATATCATGAAACATTTGTTCCCCATGGTGAACACATCAGTTGGAAGGAAGTACAACTTTCATTTTCTGCAGAGGGAATATCTTGAATTGCATTCTACATGGCCTTACAGAAAGTGAACACTGGAATCCATTTCTCTTTGCCATCACAATGATGCTTGTGATTTTTATTTTATTTATTTTTTTGCTCTTTGGTATTTATTATTAATTATTTTGATTGTTGCTGTCTTATTTCTTCTCAAATAAACCATTAGAGACTAAGTTCTCTTCTTGCTTCTGTTTATTAACATACTCAGAATGAGGGAAGTCCTTTCTATAATATTTATTTTCACCCTTTCTTTGCTCCTCCTAGAATGTTCTAGTGGATACAAATTTTTGGGAAGCTTTGAAACATGATATTATAGTAACAGTAAGAGGCCTGGGATTACCTATTACAGATTGATACCTGTGCTACACTGTGTCTAGTTACAGTGTGTAATAGTACTTTAAACACTTTAAATGTTCTGTAATTAGTCTACATACATTAGTCTACATACTCTACTTCCCTAATAGCCAATATGTGGAAACAGAACACATTTCTTGCTCCAAATGGAATAAGTTACATTTTTTTCACACCTCAGGAAAGGGCCACAGCCAACAAACATGGATTCCATTTGACATACACATGAAGCTGCATCTAGTAAGTGATGGTATGGCTTTTATAGTCATAGAACAAAAGGAAGTGCACAAACCAACACATTCACCAAAGATGTTGGTGAAGATATTTAGAAATGGACAGTATGAGTGGTTCAGATGCTATGACATTTGTAGCTTCCCACTAGGTGGAGAGTGAGAGTCAAGTAGGTGTCAGGATACAAAGTTTTAAATAATAATGTTGAAGATGTTAAATCAGACACATGGCTGATTGTAAATGGCTTTTAAGAAACTGAAGATCACTCAAGATTATCTTTCTTCTTTCTTCTTTATCTGCAACATTTTATCTCTTCATATTCAAAATGTTCTCATCAGCCAGGGCCAGACAGTATTGAAGATCAGAAACTTAGTTTTTTATTCTTTCTGAAAATTTCTCTTCAGAACAAGAAGGCAACTTTTCTCAAACCTTATACACAAACTTCATGATTATTAGCTACCTTCACAATTAAGATTTAAAAGGTAGATCAACAATCAATAAATGGGACCTCAAGAAACTAAAAAGCTTCTCTAAAGCAAAGGACACTGTAGTCAGAACAAAACGGCAGCCTACAGACTGGGAAAAAGATCTTCACCAACCCTATATCTGACAGAGGGCTGATATCCAGAATATATAAAGAACTAAAGAAGTTAAAAAGCAGCAAATCAAGCAATGCAACTAAAAAATGAGTTACGGAGCTAAACAGAGAATTCTCTGTAGAGTAATATAGAATGTCAGAGAAACATTAAAGAAATGCTCAACATCCTTTGTCATCAGGGAGATGCAAATCAAAACGATTGAGATTTCACCTTACACCCATCAGAATGGCTAAGATCAAAAACTCAAGTGGCAACACATGCTGGAGAGGTTGTAGAGAAAGGGGAACCCTCCTCCATTGCTGGTAGGAATGTAAACTTGTACAACCACTTTGGATATCAATCTGGTGCTTTCTCAGACAATTAGGAATAGTGCTTCCTCAAGATCCAGCTATACCACTCCTAGGTATATATCCAAAATATGCTCAAGTATACAAAGAGGCCATTTATTTTACCATGTTTGTAGCAGCCAGAATGTTTGTAATAGCCAGAAGCTAGAAACAACCCAGATGTCCCTCAACAGAGGAATGGACACAGAAACAGTGGAATATTTACACAGTGGAATACTACTCATCAATTAAAAACAAGGAAATCAAGAAATTTACAGGCAAATGGTGAGATCTACAAAAGATCATCCTGAGTGAGGTATCCTGGAAGCAGAAAGACACACACTGTATATACTCACTTGTAAGTGGATACTAGACCTATACGATAAGATAAACGTACTAAAATCCATACACCTAAAGAAGTTAAACAAGAAGGAGGACCTGGAGTAAGATGATCAATTCTCACTTAGAAAGGCAAATGGGATGGGCATTGGAAGTAGGAGAAAATAAGAAACAAGAGAGTAACCTACCACTGAGGGCCTCTGAAAGACTCTACCTAGCAGTGTACCAAAGCAGATGCTGAGACTCATAACTAAACCTTCAGCAGAGTGCAGGGGATCATGTGAAAGAAGGGGGAGTTAGTAAGCCTTGGAGAGGACAGGAGTGCCACAAGGACCAAATATATCTGAGCACAGGACTATTTTCTGTGACTGATTTTCCAACCAAGGACCATGCATGGATATAACCTCGAACGATGCTCAGAAGTAGCCCATGGCAGCTCAGCATCCAAATGGGTATCCCTAGTAAGGGGAACAGGGAATATCTCTGACATGAAATCAGTGGCTGGCTCTTTGACCTCCCTCGCCTCTCCCCCCAAGGAAAGAACAGCTTTGCTAGGCCACAGAGGAGGACACTGCAGCCAGTCCTGATAAGACCTGATAAACTAGGGTCAGATGGAAGAAGATGAGGACCTCCCCTCTCATTAGACTTAGAGAGGGGCAGGGAGGAGATGAGGGATGGAGTGTGGGATTTGGAGGCAATGAGGGAGGGGGCTACAGCTGGGATACAAAGTAAATAAACTGTAATTAATATAAAAATATAAAAAAGATTTAAAATGTTAAAATATTAAATAAATTATCACAGAATATTTAATATGTAAAATTAAAATTTTCTGTTCTTGCAAGCCAGTCTAAAACATTACACCATAAGTATTTTTTTGAAGTCCTCATTTTGTCCCCTTTTAGTAAGAGAGGGCCTCAAATATAAGACTTGGGTATACTTTTACTGTTTGTTTATTTATATTATTGAACAGTAGCTTCTATGGAATTCACAGCTATTTCAGTATTATTTTTTTTTAAACAAGGTCTGGCTAGCTAGCCCAAGTTTGCCTCAGATTTGTAATACTCCCCTCTCAGTCATCAGCTTCTGAAATTACATGCTGCTATGACTAATTCTACATAACTTTTATAATTCTTTTTTATTGTTATTTTAGCTATATACACTATTTATTTCCAGAATTCAGTTGTATATAACTCTGAGATTCACTTTAAAAAAGAAATTTAACTTATTGCATAATCATTTTAAATGTTTTTCTAATTTCTTTATAAGACTAAAAACCTTAAAGAAATGTATTTGATTTTTTATTAATATTATTTAAAATACTGTTGTGAAATACTTTATTTGCATGTTACAGCCCAAATGATATGCAATTTTTGTATGAAATATCATTGGGGATTTTTTTATATATACAAAACTATAACATAAGAACTTAACTTATGATTTAAGTTATTCCTCATACATTTGTGATAATTGGAGTTACTAAGTTTTCCATTACCCTAGCCAACACACTGTAATGAAATTTAGTCATAGCATTTGTAGATCTGATTTCTCTCAGTCTTTGATTCTCAGCAATATTTTAATTGTGCTTCTTTGAATAATATTTTTATTGGATGTTAAATTTTAGATATATAGTTTGGGATTTTATTGTTTGTGGATGTTCTATTTTCTTCTGGCTGCCTGTCTTCTAAAGGAAGTTATATTGTTCTGATATTTCCCTCATCCTCCTCCAGTCCCTGCTTTCTCTCTTCTTGCCTTTTGTACCCACTCTCCACTTGTCATTCCCTTTCTTTCTCAGTCTCCCTTATCTTGCCCCTCTTCTTTTTACTCTACTACCACTCTTTTATTTTGCCTACCCTACTCTCTCCTCTCCCTTCTCATCTGGTCCAGCGGTCTACACACTCCCTCAAATTCTCTAAACAATCTGCCTCCCTAGCCTCGACCTTTCCAACTTTTCAACCTCTTTTATGATTTTTATTGCTTTTAAGATTTAATCTTTGATCCATTTGGATTTTACTTTTGTGCAGGGTGATAAGTATGGATCTATTTACATTTTTCTACATGTAGACATCCAGTTAGACCAGTACCGTTTGTTGAAGATGCTATCTTTTTTCCAGTGTATGGTTTTGGTTTCCTTGTCAAAAATCTGTAAGTGGGTGGTTTTATTTCTGAGTCTTTGATTCGATTCCATTGATCCACCAGTCTGACACATGGTATACACTCACTCACAAGTGCATATTAGCCATGTAGTATAAAATAACCACACTAAGAGTTGTAGTCCTGAAGAAGGTAAACTACAATGAGCACTCCAGGGAAGATGTTCAGTCCTCACTCAGGAGGACTAAAAGTATAGATATCAGAAGTAGGAGAAGAGAGGGAATAGAACAGGAGCCTACCACAGAGGGCCTCTGAAGACTCTACTTATTAAAGTATTGAAGCAGATACTGAGACTCCTAGCCAAACTTTGGGCAGAGTGAAGGGAATCTTGTGAAAGAAGGGGGAGATAGAAAGATCTGGAGGGGTCAGAAGCTCCACCAGGAGACCAACAGAGCCAACAAATCATGGCCCGTGGGGACCTGCAGAGACTGATGCACCAACCAAGGAGCATGTATATAGAGGACCTACACCCTCTTATCAGATGTTGCCTATAGGCAGCTCAATCTTCATGTGGGTACCCTGGTAAGGGGAGCAGGAACTGTTTCTGACACAGACTCTGTTCCCTGCTCTTTAATCACTTCCTCGTAGTGGGGAGGCCATTTCCAGGCCACAGAGGAAGAAGATGCATGCAGTCCTGATGAGACTTGATAGGCTGGGGTCAGATTGTAAGGAAGAGGGCTCCCCCTTTCTGAGAAATAGAGGAGAGTAATAAAGGGGGAAGAAGGAGGAAGGGTGGGAAACTGGAGGAGATGAGGGAGGGAGCTACAATAAGGATGTAAGTGAGTAAATTATAAAAAATAAATGTAAATAAAAATAAATCATGAAAACAAAATTTAATCTTTACCAATATGCTTGAGGCATTTATTCTTGGTATCTTACTTTGTTTTATTTTACTAACCCAGAAGCAGAGAGACATAAATGGTATATAAGTGGATATTAGCCATATTATATAGGATAAACATACTAAAATCTACAGGCATAAAGAAGTAAACAACAAGGAGGATCTTAGGGAAGATGCTTAATTCTTATTCAGAAGGGAAAACAAGGTAGACAGTAGAAGTGGTAGAAGAGAATAAACAGGATTGAAGCCCACCCCAGATGTCCTCTAAAAGAGTCCAATCAGCAGGGGATTGAAACAGATGCAGAGACACACAACTAAACTTTGGACAAAGTGAAGGGAGCCTTATGGAGGAAGGGGGATATAAAAGGACTCAGAGAGGACAGGAGCCACACAAGGAGACAAAAAAAGCCAAAATAAATAAAATAAAATAAAAATAAAGCAGGGCACATGGGAGACTGCAGAGACTGATACATCAACCAAAGACAATACATAAAGAGGACATAGAACCCATGCTTAGATGTAGCCCACAGACAGTTTAGTCTCCATTCTCTGACATGAACTCAGTTTCCTGCTCCTTCATCACTTCTCTCTTGTGGGGCAACCTAGCCAGCCCTCTGCGGAAGAGGATCCAGGGAGTATTGATGGGATCTGACAGGCTAGGATCAGACAGCTGAGGAGGAGGACTTACCCTGTCAGTGGGCTAGAGAATAAGAAAGGGGAGGAAAAGGGAGGGATCGTACAATAGGTAGGAGATGAGGGAGGATGCTACACCTGGGATACAGAGTGAATAAATTGTAAATAATAATAATAATAATTTTTAAAATGGAAGAAAAATATGAGAAATATTCAAAAACATATTTTAATCAATTAATTAATTATTACAGTTTATTTACTTTGAATCCGTGCTGTGGCCCCCTCCCTCCTCTCCTGGAAATCCCAGTCTGCCTAGCTCTTCTCCTCCTATGCCTCTCCTCTAGACCACTGATAGGCTATTTTTCTTAGACATGTCTGCAAACTTTGGACTGTAGACTATGTCAGTATTCCCCGGGCTTTGAAGGGAGGAATTGGATAATGATACCTCAGTAAGTGCTAAATGTTCCAGTTTTTCTTAGTCTCTGCATATTGTCTGGGTGAAAGTCTGTATTTGCTCCCCATTTTATGCAGGAGGAAACCTTTCTGATAATGGCTGTGCAAGGCACTGCTTTATGAGTACCAGAATATCGTTAGAATTCATTCGGTTGATAGTCCTCTTAGTAAAACAGTAGAATTTTGTTTTCCCCTAGGTCTCTGGGCTATTTATTAGTAGGCACCTGGTCCCCCAGACAGTTTCAGGAATAGGTTTAATCTCATGGAGTGGCCTTTCAATCAAAATCAGGTATATGTTGGTTACTGCCAAAAGCTTTTTGCCACCATTGCACTAGTCTATATACACTTTATGGTAGGTCAAAGAGTTTGAGGCTGCGTTGGTGTTTCCACCTCGTTGGTAGCATGACCACTAGTCAGTAGTGGTGCATGTTCTATGTAGGCACCAGTTCAGATTCCCCATGTTCAATGGCTTGTGCTGTTTTCAGCATTGGAACTTTACTAACAGTTTGTGGAAAGCCGCCTACTTTCTTGGTAACAGTTTGCATGTAGGAAATTTCCATAGGATTGCTGTGGCAAACAACTCCACGGTAGTGGCATAGAAACAGAATGGTGGATCGATGGAATAGGATAGAAGACCCAGAAATAAACCCACGCACTTATGGACATCTGGTTTTTGACAAACATGTCAAAAGCATACAATGGAAAAAAAAAGACAGCATCATGAACAAATGGTGTTGGTCTAACTGGATGTCTACATGTAGAAAAATGCAAATAGACCCAAACGTATCACCCTGCACAAAACTGAAGTCCAAGTGGATCAAAGACCTCAACATAAAACTAGACACACTAAACCTGTTAGAAGAAAACGTGGGGAAACAGCTCAAATAGATGTAACCCATTGAAGCTTCATTTGGTGACAAGAGATCACCAAGTGGTGATCCGTTTACCAGATTATTTGCCAAATTAATTTAGATGACCTTCATATATGCTTCTACAATATTAAGTTTACATAATGCCCCTCAATTTTAGCTGTCTCTCACCAAATTAAACCCCCTAAACCTCTTCTTTTCTCACTTGATCATCCCATTCTATTCCCCTATCCAACCATAACTATCTATTCCATTTCCCTTTCATAGGGAGATATATCTGCCCCTCCCTTCTCTATACTTACCTTCTATGTTTGTAGGGATTGTAGCTTGATTATGATTGACTTAACAGATAATGTTCACATATAAGTATATGCATACCATAATTTTTTTCTTTCTGGGTTATCTCATATAAGAATGACTTTTTCTAGTTATGTTGAATAACCAGCAAAATTCATGATTTTATTCTTTTTAATGAGATAGTAATATTCTACTGCATAAATGTACTAAACTGTCTTTATTCATTCATCTGTTGCAAGAAATCTATGTTAATTTCCATTTCTGTCCTCTATGAGTAGAGCATCAATGAACATACCTGAGCATGTATCTGTGTGGTAGGATGTCACATCATGTAGGCATATGCCCAAGAGTGGTCTATCTGGATTTTGAGGTAAATAATTTCCCATCTTGTTGAGAGACTGCCACACTAATTTCCATAGTAGCTGCACAATTTTTGTAGTCCCACAATCAACCTATAATTGTTCCCCTTATTCCACATCCTTATAAGCATCAATTATAATTTGTTTCATTGATTAGGCTATTCTGACCAGTGTAAGATAAAATCTCAAAGTAGTTTTGATTTGCATTTCTTTAATGGCTAAGAATGTTGAACATTTCTTTAAGTGTTTATGAGCACTTCGAGTTTCCTTTTTGGGGAATTATTTGTTTAGATCTGTACCCATTTTTAAAAAATCAGTTTACTTGTTTTCTCAATAACTAGTTTTTTGAGTTCTTTGTGTTTTGGAAATTAGTCCTCTACAGGTGTATAGTTGGAAACAATTTTTTCTTTCTTTTATCTAGTGTGTACTTCTGGTCTCTTCATAAAAAAACAGGTTTTCACAGGGGTATGGATTTATGTCTGGGTCTTCAGTTAAATTCCATTAAAGTATGTGTCTTTGTGCAAATACTTTGCTGTTTTTATTACTTCAGCTTTGTAGTACAACTTTAAATTGGGGACAGTGATACCTTGAGCAGTTATTATATTTTTAATGATTGTTTTAGCTGTCCTATTCTTTCCCTGTTTCCATATAAAGTTAAAAAATGTTCTTTCAAGATCTATGAAGAACTGTTTTGGAATTTTGAGAGTATTGCACTGAATCTGTAAATTGCTTTTGGTAGAATAGCTACCTTTAATATATTAAGCCTACCAGCCAATAAGCATAGCAGATTTTACCATTTTCTGATACTCTCTTTATTTTCTTTCTTCATTGTCTTAAAGTTTTTATCTTAAAAGTCTTTCACTTGCTTTGTTAGAGTTACCAACAGATATTTTGTGTTATTTGAGGCTATTGTGAAATGTATTTTCTGATTTCTTTCTCAGTCCTTTAGTCATTTGTATATAGGAAATCTAGTGGTATTAATGAGCTAATTTTGTCTCCAATTGCTTTCCTGAAAGTGTTTATCAACTGTAAGAGTTTCCTGGTGGAGATTTTAGGGTCACTTATGTATACTCTCCTATCATATTTTCATATTTATCATGCAAATAAAGGTACTTAGATATCTTTCTTTCCTATTTGTATTCTTTCCATGTCCTCCAGTTGTCTTATTGCTCTATTTAAGAAGTTATGTATTTATTATATTGAATAGTTATGGTGAAAGTATACAACATTGTCTTCTTCCTGATTTTAGAGGCACAGGAGCTTAAATCTTATTTACACACTGTAATCAGGATTTCTTTAGCCAAACTGGTGACCTGCATAAACGTTAGTAAACTACTATTCAATCTTACTCCTAAGCATGAGGCTTTGCATGTTGTATTTTTCCATATTCTGCAATCTAACGATACCCCATTTTTAAGTTTTGTTTTACATTTTTATAGCAGTTGATTCATGATATATGGTTCTGGTTTAAGCAGTCTTGAGTGACCAAGTCCCCTTCCCAGAGATGACAGTACCACAGAGCATGGTGAAATTACTCATCAAAATTCCAGATATCAGAAACTACTTGTTACCTTTCCATTAGGTAAAGTGTAGAAGTCAAAGTAGGCTTAGAATGTCTCACCTTCTATTTTCTACTAACTATAGAAGCTTTGTGTGTGGAGGGAATTGCAACATATTTTTTTTCCAAATTACTTTCCCAAGGAAGGCCTTGGGGATTACTGCTTCTGCTCAGAACACAATCAAAAGGACAGGTCGAGAGAGATTGAGGAGGTTTTACAGTGAACCCTGACAGTGTTCATTCATTTCTTTCCTCTTGTCAGGGATGCCAATGACTGTATTCTACCACATAGTTTCTAAGAAGGGAGCAGATTGTGTTTATAATAGAAGAGGCAATACATCCAGTGTGCATATGGTCTGATGTTTTCCCCAAGAACGCTGTGTTTACCAGCTTTCTTGAGGTAGAAATGACAAAGCTACCCCTAAGGTAACACTTAAGATTCTCACATTGTCTCCCAGGAGCAGGCAGTTTTGGATCTAATCTACAATAGAATTCCCTATGCTTGTGAAGTTGGGTGCACAGTAATCACAGTAAATCCCCGTACAAACTCAGCTGACACATGTGCTTTGGATGCTTTTTACTCCAAAACTGTGAGTAATGTTTCTGAAGACCATTTCTCCTGGGATGATTGCCTACATTCTCTTCTCTGACACTTCTTGATGTAGTCTTGTCTTCAGTTATAAATGTTCGAGGCCCGGGGTGTGCTTA
Organism: Rhombomys opimus; assembly: GCA_010120015.1. Lineage (NCBI taxonomy): Eukaryota > Metazoa > Chordata > Mammalia > Rodentia > Muridae > Rhombomys > Rhombomys opimus. The sequence goes on along the minus strand of REGO01000185.1, from coordinate 1,352,869 downwards.
TTGTGTTTCATATTTTGTTATGTCTTTCCTCTGCTTATAATGCTCAGTTCCTCTTATTTCTTCCATTCTCTCTCTCAGGAGAGTTGAGTCTTTTCCAGAAAGTTAGCCATTTTTTTAATCTGCACCTTCCCTTTTTTCTTAGGAAGGGATGTCTGTAAGAAATTTGTCTTCCTCCTTTTATTGATGCTTTGCTTTTTAACTCAGACACCCTTGGACTTGTGTGTGTCTCTCTTAGTTGTCTTATGGGATCTGTCACATTATGAGATAGGAAAATATTACATCTGTCTGCCCAAAGCACTCACAGTTCAAGCAAATATTTCCACCTTGTCCTTGGTGATTTGACTAATCTCACCCAGGGGCTTTTCTTCCATCAGAACAGTGTGTAACCTATGCCCAGGAAGAATCCATTATTTTCTTGTCCAGATTTCTATTTTGTGTGATTTTTCTTGGCTATTCCTAACCATAGAGTCTCAGTTCCATAGATTTCCTAGCCATGTGCCCTTCGGCATAGAGGAGAAATTAATACAATCCCTGCAATCATTTTCACTTTGGAATATCTTCAGAAACTTTAAGAGAATTTCACACTGTTCTTTTTAATTTTTCATACAATTTTATGTATAGTTTATGTAAATGCTTGATACATATTTTTCAAAAAGCAAAACTATTAAAGTAAAGATTTGGTTATACTTATTTATTTAGTATGTGTGTATGTACATGTGCATGCTACTGTCCTTATAAGGAAGTTGGAGGATAATTTGTGGAAATTGCTTCTCTCCTTTCATGTGGGTTCAGGTGATCAAACTTGGGTCATTGGGCCTGGGAGGCAAGAACCTTTACTCCATCTCTTTCTTTGAAATACCCACACCCAAATTTGGATTTTTTTGTATTTATCCCCCAAAACACATTTACGAATAAAGGTCAATGTGAGGGATACCCAACAAAGCTGTGAACACACGAGACAGTTTCCCTCCTAGCTGGCCAGTTGACATCTTCCCCCAGGATGGAATACCCACTCGTACAGCTCTAGGTGCTCACTACCTCCCACAACATGAGACCACGTGTCTCTATGTAGCAATTCTTTTGACCTGCAGACACTCTACCAGATCTCTAGGAGGTTCAATCCTAAATATTTTCTTTAAAAAAAAAATGTTGTTCCCTGTACAGAGGGGATACAAAGTGAATAAACTGTAATTAATAAAAATAAAAATAATTAAAAAATGTTGCTCTCTCTCATTGAAGTCTGGCCTACACAAATTAAAATTGCATACTACTCAACTGCCATATCCATTCTCTGTAGTTAATCTCAACCACTTCCCTATATCCAAAACACTACACCTTTTTGCATGCTGCACAGCAATTATATATTTTTTACTTCTTAGGTTACTATTTTTTAAAAATGCATTCTAATAAATTGTTTAAAAGTTAAATGCTATTAAAGTGATTTATTTTGTCCATAGCTACTCACATTAACGATAGCATATTGAATTTAAGTAAAATATTAAACTTAAATATAATTAAATAATATTAAATATAATAAAAGATTATTTAGACGACTCTCACTAGCAATGCATCTAGAAATGCACTAGAAATGTGTCTCCTTATACCTCTCCTCTTATCTCTCCTTCACCCTTCCTATCTTACGACATTTAGGTACCTAGAGTAATGCCTTACTTATGTTTATGAATCAGTATTTCCTAAAGAGATACACATGCTCCTGTGCCAATGAGGTCTAGGCTGTTCCCCACTTTTTCTTCTAGCAGATTTAGAGTATCTGGTTTTACGTTGAGGTCTTTGATCCACTTGGACTTTAGTTTTGTGCAGGGTGATAAGTATGAATCTATTTGCATTTTTCCACATGTAGACATCCAGTTACACCAGCACCATTTGTTAAAGATGCTGTCTATTTTCCATTGTATGGTTTTGGCTTCTTTGTCAAAAATCAAGTGTCGGTATGTGTGTGGATTTATTTATGGGTCTTTGATTCAATTCCATTGATCAACCAGTCTGTTTCTATGCTAGTAGCATGAACTTTTTATTACTGTTGCCCTGTAGTACAGCTTGTGATCAGGGATGGAGAAACCTCCAGACAATCTGTTGTTGTACTGGATCGTTTTGGCAATTCTGTTTTGTTTTTTTTTGTTGTTGTTGTTGTTGTTGTTTGTTTGTTTTTCCATACGAATTGAGAATTTTTCTTTCAAGGTCTGTAAATAATTGTGTTGGTATTTTGATGGAAATTGCATTGAATCTGTAGATTGCTTTTGGCACTATGTTAATCCTACCAATCCATGATACATGAGTACAGGAGATCTTTCCATCTTCTGAAATCTTCTTCAATTTCTTTCTTCAGAGACTTGAAGGGGTTTTTATTGTTGTTGTTGTTGTTTGTTTGTTTTTTAAACAGGTCTTTCACTTGCTTATTTAGAGTCACACAAAGGTACTTTATGTTATTAGTGGCTATTGTGAAGGGTGCTGTTTCCCTAATTTCTTTCTTGGCCTTTTTGTCTTTGGTATTCAGGAGGGCTTCTGATTTTTTGAGTTAATTTTGTATCCAGCCACTTTGTTTATCAGCTGAAGGAGTTCTCTGGTTCAGTTTTTGGGGTCACTCATGTATACTATCATATCACATGCTTAGACAAATATATAGCTTACCTTCATGCCTGGTGCTATATGCTTTAAAGATTCCATTGCATCTGTTCTTTGCGATTTCTAGTTTTTCTGGCTTTTCAGATTATTGAGTCTTACACATGCTTTTATCAACCAGTGTACTAAAACATTTTATCAAATTCAAATGATTTCCTCCTTTTTAGTCCTTGGTGTGTATATGTATAAGCTGGGCAAGGCAGCTTTAGAGTTGCAACTTTCAATTTATGTTTGTTTGTTTGTTTTCTTCAAAGTGTTCTCTTAATAATTCAGAGGTTACAATGCATTTTTATTCTTTTGTTTTGTCTTCATTCTTTAATAATTGGTGTGTTTAGCAAATTTAATTCTCAGATATTCTTAGAGACAATGGAGCAACACATTTTTAATTCTGATTTAGGCTTCAAGTTTTTAATGGTTTCATGAAGTTATTTCTTAATCAAAGTCTTTATGCTGAGGTACAGTTAATGGTTTAAAAGTTGTGGACATTATTTGCCCCTAGGAACACATGGTAGGGGATGGCTTTCATATCTTTCTCCATAAAATTCTGGCTTTGAGGGATTATATTTTGGGTATGAGGAATTCTCTTTGGTAGCCGTGGTTTGGGGTTAGTATTTTCTCATTATTTAAAAAGGCACACTTTTTTTGATGGAGATAATGCAGACATAAGTAGCACATGTTATGTGATAAAATAAAAATCTGAGAATTTTGAGATAGACTCCTGGTGGTGTACTCCTTGCAACTGATCTTTTTTTGGTTGTTCCAGTGTGAATTTCTATATTGTGCAGTCTCAGCAGGTAGTTTTATGACTTCTTAAATATGAGCTAATTAGATTTGATACCAGTGGGTTACTGATCATCAGAGAATATTTGTGTTCATGTAGTCAGAGCTGTCTAAAAGATGCAGATATTAGGAAGCAGGTCACCTTATATACAGGCTCTTATCATTCAGTTTTAAGTTGGACCGATACAGTGTGGTCTGTTATTTTAAATAAGGCTGAAACAGATCAGTTCATTGTAGATGGAAGGTACTCATTTTCTTGTTGCAAATGTTTCTATAAATAGGGAGGGATTTTGTGTTTGTTTTCCTTTCCTCCTTATTAAAGCTGATTTTAACTGGAGCTACAAAACACAAAGGATAGGATAGTGATGAGACATGAGTAGCAGCTTTAGGTAAAGAGACTTCCAGTGCTTCATTATATAGGATGCTCTTTTATGTTAGTTTACTGTACAGTGGCATGTAACCAACTAAGGGTATAATACATTAATAAGTCATAGCAAGGACAAATGTTATCTACACTCTGGATCCTGCTCCTCAGAGACTCATAGGCATCTCTGCTCACTACGGACCTCATCACGGTATGGCTATTCCAGCTGCAACAATGTCATTTGTCAGGACAGCGAAGCAGATCCAAAAGCATGAGCTGACTGCATCCAATCTCTCCGTATCAGACTAAGTTTCCTTCTTTTCTCATGTTCAAAACAGATAAAGATAGTGCTCCAAATATAGTCTTGTTATTAAAAGCAGATCTTTCGGGCAGGAAATTCATTCACAGACACTATTACCTTGTTCTCACCCTTGATTAACTTATACTTTTTTTTTCTTTTGAACCAGAATTATTTTTAACAGGGACAAAAAAAGGTACTGAGTTTTGATTAGATCTTTTAGTATCACATTTGTTCATGAAACTGTAAGCTGATTATAATTAGAGGTATATATTTAAATTAGCATGATATAATTTACTAGGTTAGTATGCAAAACTCCACAGGAATATTTCATGGGTATATTGCTGCTGGGTTTAGAAATAATGAGAAAACTCTAAAATAATCACGAGGTGGTCAACTCTTTAAGAGCAGCATAAAGACTAATTAATGTAATGATACTTGTGTAACAAGAGAGTCAAGAGGAGGTTAATGTGTTAATGATGCTGATTTGAGCTTAAAGATTTAACATGGGGACATTCTCAAGATAGCTTAATTAGAATTTAAGCACCCTTTGCAATTTGCATGTGCACTTGTTAATACCTATGATCTAAAAATAAATTTCACTTCATGGGTTTGCCTTACTCTTATTGGTGGAATATCTCAGATATTTCAACTACTGAATAAAATTTGTAGTTATTTATTCTGTGTTTTATTGGATTTGTAGTTCCAGCCAAAATAGTTACAATGACATTTTAAAATTTCAGTAAATCACTTTGTACAATTATTTATGACAATCTATAGCTACACTTATGTAATTAATTCTCATGTGATTAGAATACTTCAATGAAGTATGTATCAGTAAACTTGATTTTATTTTCTTGTACATATATTATTATTAATTGTGGTCAAATAGATGGGTATAGAAATCAGTTTTTTAGAGAAATAGACCATCTGCAGTAGCTACTCAGTCAAGAATGTACTTTTTTCTGCTACTCTCAAAAATGGAACACATTTTAAAATGTACACATTTTATGAGTTCTTCAGATTGATACTTTTTATCCTACTTTAATAGTTTTTACTAGATCCTCTTCCATGGTCTTTTATCACTCTCTCTAGTAACTTCTAATAAGATGCAGTGACTTGTCCATGAATTTACTCTTTTATAAAAATTAATGTTTGTTTATTTACTTTACATTACAATCATAGCCCACTCCCTTCTCACATCCTGGTCCCATCCTCCCTCCCTGTTCCTCCTATACCTCCTTCCCTGCTGCTCAAAAAAGGGAAGCCCCCTAACCTACCCCAGCATATCAAGTTATCAAGTCACATCAGGACTAAGGGCATCCTGTTCCTAGGTGGCCTGACAAGGCAGCTCTGGAAGGAGGAAGTGATCAAAGACCAGGCAGGAAGGTCCTTGTTAGAGACAGCTCCCACTCCCCTTACTAGGCACCTACATGAAGATCAAGATGTACATCAGGTATATATGTGTTAGGAGGCCTAAGTACAGTCCATGCACGATCCTCTGTTGGTGCTTTAATCTCCACAAGCCTGAGCCCAGGCTCCTTGGTACTGTTGGTCTTTTTATGGAGGTCTTGAGCCCTCCTGGTCCTTCTTTCCTTCTCAGTCTGCCACAAGCCTCCCTGCCTTCCACCCAATCTTTGGCTTTGATTCTCAGCATCTGTTTCCATCCATTGCTGTGGGGAGCCTCTCAGTGTTCAGCTATTCTAGGCTCCCATCTGCAAGTACAGCAGTGATTTTTTTTTAATTTTCATTGTTTTATATTAATTACAGTTTATTTACTTTGTATCCCAGCTGTAGCCCCCTCTCTCATTCCCTCCCAATCCCACTTTCCCTCCCTCATCACCTCCCTGTCCCTCTCTTTTATGTCCACTGATAGGGGAGGTCCTCCTCCTCTTCCATCTGACCCTAGTTTATCAGGTCTCATCAGGACTGGCTGCAATGTTCTCCTTTGTGGCCTAATAAAGCTGCTTCTCCCTTGGTGGGGGGAGGGGTGGATGGGGTAGGGTGGGGTGGGGTAGGGGGGAGGGGAGGTCAAAGAACCAACCACTGAGTTCATGTCAGAGACAGTCCTATTCTCCTTTCTAGGGAAACCCACTTGGATGCTAAGCTGACATGGGCTATGTCTGAGCAGGGGTTCTAGGTTATATCCCTGCATGGTTATTGGTTGGAGAATCAGTCTAAGTGGACTAGAAATCTTCATATTATTGATTTAACTAATTTTAACATATCAAAAAATAAAATTTTTTTTTACTGCATGGAACCATGCTGTATTTCTTCTGGCATGAACAAAAATATACTTCTTAAGAGACTTTTTGAAGCTTGATATGACAAACAAATTAAAAAAGAGGTGTACAATTTGAAAAGGAATGCTGTCTCAAAATGTGCCAAGAATATATCTCTAGATCCCTTAAAATTTCTATTAATAAACAAGATTACAACACAGAAAGATAGATAGTTATAGGTATCTGGGTGAAATTTCAAACTTGCAGAATTTTGGTTTCCTTTGAAAACCTAACGTAAATTGATTTTGGTGTTTATTGAGATTACATCATGTACAAATGGGTTTCAGTTTAGTTGAGATCTTTATACAAATTAACCTTGAACAAATTAGAGGCAATCAAAGACTTTATATTGATCCAGAAAAAAAAAATTCCTGCTTTTCTGGCTAATATGATGAATATGATGATGTTTGCAGCCATGAAATTCCAAAATAACAGGGAAAGTCACTATGAATATGAGCCTTTTAAAATATGGCTTTTAAAAATTGTTTTATTATTATCATTTATTACAATATATTCAATTTGTATCTGGGCTGTGTCCCCCTCCCTAGTCTCCTCCCAATTCCACCCACCCTCCCTCTTCTCCCCCTTTGCTCCACCCCTGGTCCACTGATAGGCGTGGTCCTCTTCCCCCAATATCTGACCCCAGCCTATCAGGACTCATCAGGACTGGTTGCATTGTTTTCCTCTGTGGCCTAGCAAGGCTGCATCCTCTAGGGGGAGGTGACCAGAGAGTCTGTCCCTGAGTTCATGCCAGAGACAACCTCCACTCCCTTTATTAGGGAACCCACGTGGAGACTGAGTCTGAGCTTTTATAATATATCCTTTATATTAAGGATATACAAAGCTCTCTCTCTCTCTCTCTCTCTCTCTCTCTCTCTCTCTCTTTATTTTTATTTTTTGGCAGTTTAACAACTGATACACAGTACTTTAAGATTACTTCAGAGGGAAAAAGGGGATTCTTTGCTGAGTACCTCCAAAAGTTCTACAATACTGAAGTGAGAAGATGCTTCAAAATGAATTTCGATCTGTCTGTAATCCACTGTGTGATTAAGAATAGACATCGGGGGCTGAGCATCACGAACACACAACCTGAAATCCGAAGTGCTGAGATTCTGCAAAGTTTCAGTGCTGATGTGTTAAACACGTGGAGACTCTCGCACCTAACCTCACGTGATGAATCATAAATGAAAGCGAGGCATACCAGAGATATTGTATAAAGTTAGTTTCAGGCATCATGAGTAGTTAGGGCACACATAACTGAGTTTTGTATTTATTGTTGGGTAAGAATACCAAGCTATTTCATTATACATAAACAAACTGTCTAAAACCTACTAAACAACCTTGAGATATTTGCTTTCAAGTTTTTGAGCACAGTAGGCTCATAATGCATGAAATTTGTGGCTGTCAGTATAATTCCATCACCCTGAATAATTCATTTATTAATTATGCTATTAAATACTGTTGAACAGTTCAGTTTGGATTTAGGGTGCCTAGTTACTTAACAATAAAACAGCCATTACCCTTAACCTCAGGAAAATAAGGCAAAAAGCTTAGGAGTGTGAAAGCTTCCTGATCTGAAAAGAGCATTATAGGACAGTCTGTGATATACTTAGATCTGTATTAAATAAAATAAATTAAGATACAACAAAATAAACTAATTAATAAATATCTCAGTTTCTATGACAGCAGAAGTACTGAAATTTACAATGTTTATCTATCTATTCCACAAAAAAATCCTCAATTAAAAGCCTGAATATAGGAACAAAATAAATGGTTTCAAAGCAGTCCAATTTTAAGAGTTTTGAAAATGTCTTATAAACTGCTTCATTTTACATACTGCAGGTGCCATTTCTAAAAGTGAATGTAATATGTAGAATAAAGAAATGCATAGGCAAGGGAAAGAAAAAAATAAACTCATTACTGACAATAACATTTTTGGGAAGACAAGTTATGTACATCAAGTTTATTATATCACTTATTTATATAAGTTATATTATTTATCATTTGATATGTTTGAGTAAACATTGTTATTTTAGTAAAAGATGTTGTAAATGGTCTGCCATCTATTGATAAAACTGAAAACTGCAGTTTTGCTTTGAATAAGGATAATTCATACCTTGATATATATAAGACTAGGCTTCTAAAGCTAAGTTCTCTTTGCTGTTATGATTATCATTTTTAAATCATTATTAGATCAGGCCAATATGAAAACTGTGCTAAAAATAGTTTGCTTGTATACTGTCATATAAGTGTATATATTTACATATATATGTATACATGCATAGGATTAATAATGATTTATGTGTATGTATGCCTAAGAATGACCATGCTTATGATAATACACATTAGTTAGTATTTAAATTTAATTAAGCTACCTACAGTTAATTTAATAATATTAACTTGAATTGTACATGTACTCTTTCTGCATATAAATTATTTTAATATTTGTTTTCTGTTAAAAAATAATGAATACAAGCATAATGAGGAATGACTCAAGGTTTTATTTTTATCTAGCTAAAAATATCTGAATTTTTAAATGTAGTAACTTATTTTTTTTAAAAATACTACTATAGCTTCATTGTCTATTTCTTTTTAAAATGTTAGCTTAATATTTTTGTATTAGACTAGGAAACTTGTAAATTAGGTTGGCTCTTTCAATCTGATTTAAAGTAATTTTCTAAATCTATGAAGTATGAATTTATCATCTCTAAATTTACTATGCAATATTTAGCAAGAAGAAAATGTACGTCTTCTGGCCAAATTGTTAGGGAGATATCAAGCATTTTAGAAGAGTAAAAGTTTATGAACATAATATTTTATCATTTGGGAATTTATATATCATTTGTGAATCCCATTAATTTCAGTAATTCCTTCAAGATTACACCAAAGCTTCTCCACCCCTTCAGCTTCCTGCCTTTTTGTAAATAGTTGACCGATTCCAGTTTGTATTACTCCTGTAATTAAGGATGCGGGGCTACCCACTGAGCATGGTTGACCTACCAAGGACCACATCCAGAGAGAACACTGACATTTCCTCTCTCAGAAGCTATCAGCTGTTAACATGGCCTCAGTTAGTGGAGGGGATAATGAACCCCATCCATCCCATACCAAAATGTTCCCTGTCATAATGTTATGCAAATCTGGTGCAAGAGCTGCTATGAGCTCATGAATCGTGCAGTCTTATATCCAGAAGATTGTTTTGCTCTGGTCTTCTAAGACAATTTTTTTTCACCTCTTCTATGGTGGTCCTTGAGCAATGGGGATATAGTGTGAGATAGATGTCTCATTTGTGGCTGAACAACCTCTTAATAGATTCTCTTTATGCACATTGGCCAGTTGAAAGTTTTGGCGCTAACCACTCTGTAGTACACAAAGTTTCTCTGAGAAGCTCTGATAGGTGGAATAATCTATGGACACAAAGATTAGAATCTAGAAATCAGTTTGATAATGTTAATGTGTCCATTTAGTAGTAAGTCAGGCCTGGGTCCCGTGACATTCCCAACTGTGCGTTCTGGGCCATATTAACAGTAGCAAGCATGGGATTTCTCCTGTTGAACAGGCCCTAAATCCAACCAGAAAGCAGGTGGCTACCTCCATAACATTCATACTGCTATTGTACAAGAGGTCATTGCTGTAGTTCCCCGGGTTGTACGGACAAGTTTGTCTAATCATTCGCCTTTGAAAGAGAACTACATTGGTTCCAGTTGTATCCTGTTACAGTTAAAATTCAGCACACTAATGTACAGATTTTATGTGAACCCAAAGTACATTTTATGAAATAAATGATTAAGTTTGATTGATTAATAATATGCTAGGTTTTTATTTTGCATTCTACTTTTTTAAAAAAGAAACAGAATACTACTAACATTTTGTATTCTCACTAGCAATGTGAGAGAGATTAGGTTGATTTACTGTCTTGACAACATTATTTGGGAATGTCACTCTTTTTATTTTAGACACTCTAATACATTGTAGCAATATCTTAGCAATGTTATATTCTGCATTTAGTTACTGGTGAAAAACATCGGACATCTCCGTAAAATTAGATCCATCTGTATATCTTTTTGAGCAAAATGGCCTTCATGTTTTAGGCAATTTTCTAATTGAATTACATATTTTAACATAGTTTTTTTATTTTTTTGTTTTATCTTTGGACTTTTCAAAACTCACATTCTAAATGAGCACACATGTATGTGTTTTATATATGGATACAGTCAAACATTAAAGCATAATAAACTTTAAAAATAGTCATTTCAAAAACTGAAGTGGAGGGAGGAAATTAACAAAGTACATCAAGAATTTCATTAAATAGAAAATTTAGAAAAAAATACGGCAACTATAATCTAAACACCACTGAAATTACTTCTCTATAACCATGATTTATATTTCAAATGCTATGAGGTTACTGTCATTGTTAGACTGACTTCATGATGGAAGAAACTGGGATGTGGAATGATCAGGAACATGACTCCCCATGTAGAACGGTACTGTTGAATGGAGACCCCAGCTTCCATTTAATAGAAAGTCCAGTGGCTTTTGGTATAGAAGAAGTAAATATGTACTGATATTAACCTTCTATCTCCATGCAAAAAAATAGCATGTCTGTGTGTGTGTGTGTGTGTGTGTGTGTGTACATTGTTTTGTGGTACAAAGGGTGAGCCCTGACTTCATGTGCTTCTAGTCCAGAACTCTAAGCTTTAGTTAAATCCCCAGTGCCTGATGAGTTTGGCTTTGACTATTCCCTGGCCCAAAAATCCCTGCTTGTGGATTCTTCTGGGAACATAGTTTGGACTCCAAATCTCAGTCCCTAGTTTCCTCCCATCCCTCTTGCTGTACTGGTGATTAGGCACCATTAGGTGTTTTCTTAAAGAATTAAGAATCTTCCTATTACTTACTGATACTCATTAAGAGTATCTATGATTCCCTAACTAATAAAAAGCACACATATGTTTATTAAATAAATTAAAACATACTCTATGTAGTAGTGAAGAAATAAGGAAAATATGCATTACTATTTTAGAAACCATACAATAAAATTTCCTCTTTGTTCACCCACATATATTTTAGCAGATCCATTTATTATTTTTTATTTTTTATATTAGTTAGAGTTTATTAACTTTGTATCCAAGCTGTAGGCCCAGCCCTCATTCCCTCCCAATCCCACCCTCCCTCCCTCATCTCCTCCTTGCCCCTTTTTAAGTCCACTGATAGGGGAGGTCCTTCTATCCTTCCATCTGACCCTAGCTTATCAGGCCTCTTTGGGACTGGCTGCAGAGTCCTCCTCTGTGGCCTAGCAAGGCTGTTCCTCAATCTGGGGGGCGGGGACGGAGGGTCAAAGAGTCAGCCATTGAGTTCATGTCAGAAACAGACCCTGTTACCCTTACTAGGGTACCCACTTGGATACTGAGCTGCCATGGGCTACATCCGAGCAAGGGTTCTAGGTTGTATCCATACATGGTCCTTTGTTGGAGAAACAATCTCAGAAAAGTCCCCTGTGCCCAGATATATTATTTTGAGGCTTCTTTTTATTACCTTAGTTAAGATTGTCTTCGATTAGGGAGGACCTCCTCCCTTTTCATCTGATCCTGTTTTATCAGGTATCTTTAGGACTGGCTGCAATGTCCTCCTCTGTGGCCTATCAGGACTGCTCCTCCCTTGGGGGGTGGGGAGTTCAAAGAGCCTGCCATTGAGTTCCTGTAAGAAATAGTCCCTGTTCCCCTTACTATGGGAAACCAATTGGTTACTGAGCTACCACAGGCTTCTTGGAAAGGGGCAGGGAGGAGATGAGGAAGGGAGGGAGGGTTTAGCAGGGAATGAGGGAGTGGGATAGAGCTGGGATATAGAGTTAATAAAATGTAACTAATAATAATAATAAAAAAGATTGTCTTTGAAAGCAAATGTGTTGTGTTTTTAATGTGTTAAAAATTAGTTAGTTACAACAATAATTTTGAGAGCCTTATTTAAGAGTGCCTTCTAAAATTTGGGATATACAGGTTATTAACAAAATTAACATCATAGCTATTTCTCAATGCAAATACCATTTATAATTCATAATTAAATTTAATTCTGAAATGAGGAAAATATATTTATAACTCTCAAAATATTTTCCTATTTAAAACTGGTCAAAGATAGGTAATGTGCAAATTATTTCTCTCTCTTGATGTTTTCAACCTGTCACAAAACTGTACCCATTTCCTTGGAATGATAGGTTAGATGTATCTATAGGGTATATCTATAGATGAATTTACTCTAAGCTAGCAGAAGTTTGAACCTTTGGTTTATTATACATGTTTTCTTGTAAAAATCCAAAATATATTATATAATATTAATATCTTTATTTATTCTCTATTGAAAATTGTCTTATTAATGTCCATGATTTAATTTCAACTTCTCTGTACAGGATTTTGTATCTTAAAGTACTGTTACACACTATTTCACTAGAATGCTCATATTTCAAAGTGTGAAAAAAAGGAATTGAAGTAACATCCTACTACATTTCTAGGTAAAAACAAGTCATGTGATACTCCAACCAAGGACCATTCATGGATATACCCTAGAACCCCTGCTTAGATGTAGCCCATGGCAGTTCAGTATCCAAGTGGGTTCCCTAGAAAGGGGAACAGGGACTGTCTCTGACATGAAATCTGCCTCTTAAGTAATTTTCTGTGATACATGCCATCTGTGCTTTTGTTACATTCTTTTCCTTCTGTACAAATGATAGAACAAAGCTGGTATGGTAGTGAAATTTTCAACTTCACTGGATTAAGAAATGCCCATGGAACTCATGCTACATTCTTTCTGATTGTCTCTGTGAGGACATTCCATGTATTACTAATGGGGAGAAACCCACCCTAAGTATGAGTTGTGCTGTCCATACTCCGTCCCAGACAAAACAAAACAAAACAAAACAAAACAAAACAAAACAAAACAAAACAAAACAAAACAAAACAAAACACACACACCAAAAAACAAAAAGGAAAAGGAGAGAGCCTGCCAGGTGCTGCATGCTCTGATCACCAGGCTTTTCCTCTACCAGAGACTGCAGGCTGATAAAAATGAGCACATGGGTTTCCCTCAGCAGCAGACTGCATTAGTGTTAAACTCGAATACAAACAAGCCTTCTCCCATTAAGTTGTTTTTCGTCAGATGTATTCCACAGACCCCAGAAAAGTAACTGATACATTTTGTAAGGCCACAAGCGGAAGTAAGGGAGGAATACAGCTTTCCATAATTATATACACATTGACATGTTTTTTAATATAATATTGAAATATTAGATTATTTTATTTTGAGTATATCAATTAATTAATTTTTATAGCCAATCTATTTTAGATTCTTTTGATGCGATAATGCGTTGACCAAAAGCAACTCAGGGAAGGAAGGGTTTATTTTATCTTACACTTCCAGGTAATAGTTACTCCCTCAGGAGAGCCACCTTAGCAATTGAATGCAGGAACCAGGAAGGGGGCGGGGCAGAGACTGAAGCAGAGGAGACGGAAGGGTGCTACTTACTGACCTGCTCCCCTGCCACTCTCATCTTGAATTTTATGTAACTCAGGACCCACTGCCAGGGATTGTCCCTGCTTCAGAGGGCCCAGCCACAACAATCGTCAGTCAAGAAAATGGCCCCACAAACTTGCCCACAGGCCATTTTTATGGAGATGATTTCTCAGTTGAGGTTTCCTTTTTGCAAATGACCCCAACCTGTGACATAACATAACCAGCACAGGTCCAGGCTGTTCTTGATTTCATGTTCTTCTTTTCTGGAAGTCACAGACCTGCTCTGTTTAGAACAGTTTGAAGTCTGGCCTGATGATGCAACCTTGTAATTCCAACCTAGAAATTGAACATTTTATTCTTTTAATTTAATTTAATTTGTTTTTATTTTTATTTTTCACAATTTATTCATTATGTATCCCGATTGAAGCCCCTCCTTCAAATTCCCCCAGGCCCAACCTTCCTGTCTCTTCCCCTATGCCCTTCTCCTAGTCCACTGGAAAGGGGAGTGCTCCACTATTGCCATTGCCAATAGCTTGTCAGGACTAGATATTTTATTCCTTAGAACACAGCAGTAAGTGAGAGAAAAAAAAATTCAGATTTTACTAGGCTTATCAGGGATACCATTAACTAAATGATTTGAGATCCATTACTGAATCATTTAAGTCATATATGTAAGTCAGTTAAAAATAAAGTTAAGAAAGCAAAACAAAATAAAAACACTAATAGGATATATGTCACTATCTTTCTCTTTTTCATTACTATTTTCTGTTATAGGTTCAGAGAATCAAAACCTTATGTGTTATCTAAAATGTCTACAGAGAGTGAGTGAGTGAAGAAAGAGAGAGAGAGAGAGAGAGAGAGAGAGAGAGAGAGAGAGAGAGAGAGAGAGAACCTGTATGTGCATTGTGCATTTCTGGTAGATTTTCTGAAAATAATAGTTTTGAAATGTAGAAACTGGAGTATGAAAGTATTCACAACTTTAAGAATAAGCAGAGCAGAACTAAGTTAATTAAACTGAGATAAATTATTGCCATCAAAGTAGTTTAAAAAAATGAGTTATTTCTCAACCTAGCAAAGTAAAAAAAAAACTAAAAAAAAAAAAAAAAAACAAAAAACAAAAACAAATCTCACAGCCATATGTATAGTTATCTTAATTTTATACTTTACCCTCAACATTTGTTACAGTCTATCCGTTCATGGAGACTGCAGTAATGTGATCAGAGAGCTTTGTAATATTGACAAGAGGCAGTGTGAATCTCATGAATATAAAAAGACTGCTTTGGGACAATGTTAAAGAGAAATTGATGGCTTTAATAATGTCAGAGACAAAAGGCATTGGACAGGCTCAGTAGCATTTAAAATATTTATTAAACTCAGTCTGTAATTTTTCATAGGAAAGTTGCTTTAATGACAAAGAAAGTCATAATACAAACAGAGCCATCCAGATGCCGCTGTGAATCAGCACTCGTTCAGACACATTTATATTCCTACCCTCAAGCTTTCTCAGAATCCTTCCTAACAGTTGCAGCTGTTTGAATAATTTGTGGGAGAGCTGTGATAGAATTCTTCAAAAGAGCACAAGATAATGGCATCAAACAAATGAAAAGTAATCAGTGACCTGACTATGGACTTTCCCTGGGAATGAAGTTATCACTTTGGTCTAGATCTCTGACTGTAGTTAAAATTTGGCTCCCATAGCAGTCAGGCTATGCTGCTTCCACACTGCCCAGACAAAGTGAAGCAACTTCTAAGTAAAAAAACATAGTCTGAATATATGGAGATTGTGGCAGAAACATCTTTTAATGCTATGAAGATAATATTCTCTCATTAGATATTTTCTAATGTTAATTTAGAAAAATGATTAGGATAAAATTGTTCTATTAGATGTTTCCCATCTTAGAGGTAATACCTGTCCATCCAAATACAGTGAGTGTAGTGAGCCTTTGAAAGAATATCTATCTGCTCAGCAATTTTATACCCATGTTTATTGGATACAGTATTATTTTCAGTTGCTAATCTTTAGGATACTTTAATATTAACAGAAAAATGTTGAGAATGACCTAAGTGAATAAAATTATAAATGTTATAGTTTATTTTATTTATATTTTAAGTTCTACTTTTTGATTATGAGTTCCACCTATATATTAAAATTTTCACGACGTATTAAAATGTCTTGCCTACTCATGAACAAGCTGTTTATCCACTTATTTGAATTTCCTAAATGTGGACTGGTAGACAACTTTTGATTATCTATCTCCAATTTATTTATATATTCATATTTATTTTAACTGAATAATAAAATATTATTAATTTCATTGATAATTTGGACTGTAATTCATAACAAAATTCCACAAATGCATTCATTTATATAACAATGACACTTTAATGAAAAATTAATATATGTTTGAATTGCCAGTATGTCATATTAGTACAAATAAAGTATAGTTTGGCATTTTAATACAAACTAGTTGGGTCTCAGTAGAACCACAGAAGGAGCCATATTGATGATCAGGACAAATATTTGCTTTAGAAACACTACATATTTTTCCTTGTTGCATTTAGCGATTGTAAACTCAGCACATTTCAACATGTTAATGTAGAAAAGACAGGAAATAAAATGTGGATAGCAATGGAAACTTTGTTCAAATTTTTTATCCAAATCTGAAAAACAAATCCTTCTATATTACATGGCTAAAATCCACTTATAAGTGAATATATACCATCTATGTCTTTGTGCTTCTGGGATATCTCACTCAGGATGATCTTTTCTAGTTCCCACCATTTGCCTACAAATTTCATCATTTCCTTGTTTTTAATTGCTGTGTAGTATTCCATTGTGCAAATGTACCACAGTGTCTATATCCATTACTCACTTGAGGGATATCTAGGTTGTTTCCAGATTCTGGCTATTTTGAATAAAGCTGCTACTCGCATGGTTGAGTACATGTCCTTATTGTATGGTTGAGCATCCTTTGGATATATGCCCAGCATCTAAAATCTATAGTTCTAAAGAAGCTAAACAAGGAGGACCCTAGGGAATATGATTCTTCCTCATTAAGAAGGGCAAACAGGATAGACATCAGAAGTAGGAGAAGACAGGGAACAAGACAGGAGCCTACCACAGCGGGTCTCTGAAAGACTATTCCCAGCAGTTAATTGAATTAGATGTTGAGACTCATATCCAAATTTTGGGCAGAGTTCAGGGAATCTTATGGAAGAAGGGGGAGATACAAAGACCTAGAGGCGATAGGAGCTGCACAAGGAAACCAACAAAGCCAAAAACTCTGGGGGTCCTAAAGAGACTGATGAATCAACCAAGGACAATACATGGAGAGGACCCTCTGCTCAGATGTAGCCCATGGACAGCTCAGTCTCCATGTGGGTACTCTAGTAAGGGAAACAGGGAGAGATGCCTGCTCTTTTATCAACTTCCCTCCTTACCCCCCCCCCCAGCAAGGTGGCCTAACTAGGCCACAGAGAAAGAGGATCTAGGCAGTCCTGATGAGATCTGATAGGCTAGGGTCAGAAAATAGAGGAGGACCTGCTGGGGAGAGGTAGGAGGAGAAGAGGGAGGGAGGGTAGGACTAAGAGGAGATGAGGGAGTTGGGCTACAGTTGGGATACAAAAATAAATAAAATTTAATTAATAATAATAATTTTATAACACTGGATAAAAAATAAATCCTCTATGGTTAAAAATGTTGTATGAGTAAAATATATCATATATTGTATATCATTTGTGGCCTCATATTTTAGAAAAATTCAGTTAAGTTTTATTGACTATTTTAACAGTATGTAACAGAGTAATTAAATAAGTTTGGATAAATACACAATATTATTCTGATTTGCTTTTATTTGAATATTTTTCTTTTTGTGTTTATATGTTTATTACACATATGTGTATATATGCGTGTATATCTGTGTGTACATGTGTACATGAATGTGTGTGTGTATGCATGCATGTGAAGGCCTTAAGTTATTACCAGGTGTCTTCATCAAGAATTCTTCAATTTATTGAAACAGGTACTCATGTTGAACTTTTAATTCTTCAGTTCTGGCAGTTTAAGTTGCCATTATACCCTGTGAAATTGCATTAACTTATCCACTGAGCAATCTTGTTGTCCATAATATGACACTATTGTATGAAATAAATCAAGCAGTTTAAACTATTGTTATTGGTAATAATTCACAAGGTTTTTGTTTTTGTTTTTGTTTTTCATTTTCTGTGAGCTATCACATTGAACTTACACATTGTGGTAACAAACAACTAACATCTCAGTGTTCAGGAGGCTGAGGAAGGAGGACTCTAAGCATGAGGTAAATTGAAGGTACGAAGGGGATGTAGTCTCACCACATGACCCTTTCCACCCCACAAAAAAGAAAAAGAAAAGCAAAAAAGGACAGCAAAGAGAATATTTGTAATATTACTTTTGAGTACACATTTTGTGTACTTTTGTGTAGATATTTGAAGACTTTCATGTCAGTATGGGCAAGTAGGTTGTTCAATCTAGTATGAAAGATTTGTTTTAGTTAGGGTTTCTATTGCTATGATGAACCACCAATACCATAGCAAGTTGGGAAGACAAATATTTATTTGGCTTATATTTCTACCTGTAGCCAGGGAAGTTGTGGCAGAAACTCAAACAGGGTGGGAATCTGGAGGCAGAAGCTGATGCAGAGGCAATGGAGGGGTGCTGCTTACTGACTTTCTCATCATGCTTTGCTCAGCTGCTTTCTTACAGAACTAACAGTCAAGAGATAGTGTCAATCACAATAGACTGGGCCCATCCCAACTTAATTACTAATTAAGAAAATGCCCTACAGCTGGATCTCATGGAGGCATTTTCTCAGTTGAGGCTCCTTTCATTTATCTGATGAGCTTGTGTCAAGTTAGCATAAAACTAGCCAGGGGAACTCTTTTACATAGATAAGATCCCTTCCATCCGGTTTACTACAGTAAAAAAGAAAAGGCAAGTTCATAGTGACTTTCTTCCTAGGAATTCCTTTTCAAAAAAAAAAAAAACCTGAAATATTCTTTGGAGGATTATGAACTTTTGAATTTAGCTTGCTAAAATCTTATATATCCTATAGATATAGCACCCATATCTATACTTTATGTCATGTTTACCAGGAATAAATCCATTTTAGAATGTGTATTTCATTACTGAGTTTCAATATTTGCTAAACAATCACTTTTACCCTCTAATTCTGTTGTTGAGTATCAATTAATGCCAGTAGAATAAGTTAAATGCATATTATATCAGGAATCTGTTGTTTTCTCCAAACACAATTGGATTGATTAGTAACTTCAATGTTGCAAATTTAGTGTTCAATAATTTTGTTTCTTTCCAATCAGAATATTTCATAAATCAAATGCCAATAGCAATGCAGAAACTGAGGATTAGTGTAACTATAAGAAGCGGACATTTAATCTCTACATTTTATATGGCCAATGTAGAATCTATCTCATGGAGTTAATTGATGCTTACTCTTTAAAATTAATTCTTTTATATATTCATGTTGTCTCTTATTTGCTATCCTGAAAAACAATTTTGTAGATTGTATTGATTCTCATTTTGGTCATTAATATTGTGACAAGATACACTTTCTTTGTTGAACATTTTTTAAGAGTTGTTTTCCCTGCTGGCTCTTTATACACATCTTCACTAAAAATTCGTTTCCAGACTCTGTGGCTCTTTGAAGAGTAAAAGTCAGGTGGGAGTGCATCAAGGTATTATCTTCATGTTTGTGCATAGTTGCCATGTGTAACAGCATAATTTTTAAAAAGCTATTTGTTTTACACTAAAACAAATTTAAATGCTAAGATAGCTACTCAGTGATAGATACATGAGGCATATCTAAATACTCATATGAGACCAGGGCCCAAAGTATAATGAGTGCCTTGAAAAATGTATCTGATACATCAAAACAAATTATTGAAATGTAATATCTCAGGAAAAACATAACTAGGCACTACCTCCCCATCATGCCTAAACCATGATTTCTGAAAGGCTCTGCCCTGAAGACTATCAAAATAGACACTGAGACTTATGGCCAACTGTTGGGCAAAGTGCAGGGACTCTTATGTAAGAAATGGGAAATAGTAAGATCTGGAGAGAACAGGAACCCCAAAAGGAGAGCAACAGAACCAGAAAATTTGAACACAGGGTTCTTCCCAGAGACTCATACTCCAACCAAGTACCAGGCATGGAGATAACCTAGAACCCCTGCACAGATGTAGTCCATGTCAGTGTAGTGTCCAAGTGGGTTCCATAGTAATGGGAAGAGGGACTGCCTCTGACATAATCTGATTGGCCTGCTCTTTGATCACCTCCCCCTGAGGGGAGTGCAGCCTTACCAGGCCACAGAAGATGACAATGCAGTCACTCCTGATGAGATCTGACAGACTAAGATCAGAAGGAAGGAGAGGAGGACCTCCCTTATCAGTGGACTTGGGGAGGGGCATGTGTGAAGAAGGGGGTGGGAGGTGGGACCGGGAGGGGAGAAGGGAGGGGCTTATGGGGGGATACAAAGTGAATAAACTGTAATTAATAAAAAAAATGAAAAAATAAAATAGAAAGAAAATTACATTGAAGAAAGTATGAGATGCTGCAATTTTCCTGTGTTATGGCTTTTAATATCTATGAGGTTATTATTATTATTATTTATTACAGCTTATTTGCTTTGTATCCTGGCTATAACCCTTCCCTCATCTCCTCCTGGTCCCACCCTCTCTCCCTCTTCCCTAAGGGAGGTTCCCATTTTAAAGAATGCTAAAAGCAGTACTAACATAGTCCAGCCTGCAGAACTTTTGAAGGTCTTGTCTCATTCTTCTGTTTTATCTTTGTTACAGCTAATGACATCTTCAGTTAAGATCCATAGAGCATCACCAGAAAAGAGCTAAGAATTCAGGCTTGATGGGTGCAGCTTTAGTCTGGAGCTTATTTTCTAAACTAGCATTTAGATGGGCTAAATTGATGATTTACATGGGCTTTATATTGTTAGTAGATAAGGAAAAATTATATTTTCCTTGTAATATCAGATTTCTTAAGCAACAGATCACTTGAAAGAGGTGTCCTGAATTTAAATTTGAGCTAGACTTAAATATGAAGGAGAATATTATATTTGCTGTATCTCAGAGTTTTTGACATAAAGGCAAATATATTTGATTGAACACAAAGGATATCAGGTGTATTAGTTACTTTTTGTTGATGTGATAAGATATTATTACCAAAATGACTTATGGGATAATTTAGTGTTTTGGGATTTCCTTTGTTGTTGTTTTGTCTTTGGGGTTTTGTTTGACGTATACAAGAGGGAAAATCCACAAGAGTATCGAAAGCATGGCGACAAATGACAGGACCAAGAAGCCCAAAGTACGTATCTTCAACTTCAAACACAGCACAGGGAGACTGACCTGGAAGTTGGGTGAGAAGGGAACTTCTGAAGTTCTGCCCCTGAAGACGAACTTCCACCAGCAAGGCCACAGATGGCAACGGTTCTATAACATCCTGCACTGTGTTAACACCTGAGACTAAGTGTGAAAATACACAAACCCATGTGGGACATTTCCCTTATTTTTTTTATTTTTAATTTTGAGAACATAGTTTAATTACAATATTTCTCCCTTCCCTTTTCTCTACCTAGCCTCTCTAATATACCCTTCATTTTACCAATTCATATATAGTTTTTACACTAATTGTCACTGCATATGTATGTGCATATATATGTCTTAATACAACCTGTCTATTCCTCATAATGTTATTTATATGGCATTTGACATTTCTCATTAGAACTACCACATTCTAGCCCTGGGCACCAACAACCTCATGCTCATAATATTAATGAAATTGTATCTATTCCAAAAGTTCCCATACTCGTTAACAATCTCAACATTCCTCAAAAGTCCAAAGTCCATATACTTTTCTGAGACTCAAGGCTGCTCTGGGCACTGACGAAATCAAACAGCAAATGGCATACACCTAACAAACAATGCCACCAAATATGCATTCCTCTCCCAATATATGTGCTTGGGGAGAATGATGAAGAAATACTGGATCAAACAAAGCAAGACCAAAACTCAAGAAGACAAATACTAACTTACGTAACCCCATGACTAGTGTCTAAGGGCACGAAGAGCTCCTGTTGCCCCACCTCTCAAGATTTGCTATCTGTAGTACGTATCTTTCTGTGGGTTGGTTCCACTCCCTCTGTAGAGCTCTCCTTGGCAGATTTCTCCCTGCCTTGGCATTCTAACATATTTGAGTCTCTACTGTAACTCAGGGGTCATATTCACAGCTTCACACATGAGGTTCACATGGTCTTATCATAGCAATTCTGCAGCTGCATGATACACATATCTGCCTGGCACAGAAAGTCTCTGGAACTTTGAAGGAAGGAATAATGAGCCTCTCATTTTCATGACACAAAACCAGTAGAATATGACACTCACCTCCATCCACATTCATCTTGGATATAGAGCTTGGTATAGAGCCTTGTCCTGTTAGACCACATTAGCAGCAACTTTTGAATGTGGAATTGATGGCTTTCTGGCAGAAAGAAACCTCTTACTCTTTCTCCTCTTATAAGATTGAATCTTGATTGTATGGATCTTGCCATGGTGTTACCCTTTCCATTGTTCCAGTACAAAGTAGGAGACCTCCCCTTAATGAAACTAATTTATTTTGACAGTTAAAGTCTCATTTTTAGTAGTTCTCTTTGCTGTAACTTGAAGTTTTCTATGACTTTTTTTATACTACAAACTGTAGATTTTTTCCTTTTTTTATTTTTTAATTCTTACAATTTATTCACTTGTATCCCAGCTATAGTCCCCTCTGTTTGCTCCTTCCCAATGCTACACCCCTCTCTTCTCCTCCCATGTCTCTCCCCCAGTTCATAGGGGAGGTCCTCCTGTCCTTCAATCTGACCCTCACCTGTCAGGTCTCATCAGGACTGGCTGCAATGTCTTCCTCTGTGGCCTGGTAAGGCTGTTCACCCCTCAGAGGGAGATGATGAAAGAGCCTGCCATTGAGTTCATGTCAGAGACAGTCCCTGTTCTCCTTACTAGGGAACCCACATGGACACTGAGCTGCCATGGGCTACATCTCTGCAGGGGTTCTAGGTTATCTCCATGCATGGTCCCTGGTTGCAGGATCAGTCTCAGAAAAAACATCTGAGCTCCCTGTGGAGCTCCTATCCTCTCAAGGTCTTTCTATCTCCCCCTTCTTTCATAAGATTCCCTGCACTTTGCCCAAAGTTTGGCTATGAGTCTCAACATCTGCTTGATACTGTGCTGGGTAGAGTCCTTCAGAAGCCCTCTGTGGGAGGCTGCTGTCTTGTTCCCTCTTTTTTCCCTCTCTGATGTCTTTCCCATTTGCCTTTCTCAATGAGGACTGAGCACCTTACCCATGGTTCTTCTTCTTTATTAGTTTTTTTAGGTGTACAGATTTTAGTATGTTTATCCTATATTATATGTCTAATATCCACATATAAGTGAGTATCATGTGTGTCTTTCTGCTTCTGTGATAACTAGATTTTTTATTTCTGCCCTACTTATTCTTTTTAATTGTAAATATTCAGAGTTGTTACCAGTAACAATGATCCTACAATCTCAAAAATAAAAATAAATAAAAATAAAAATACATTTCTTCCATTATTCCTTTACTTTTTAACTTAATCTCGGGCCAATTCATAGATAACAAGCCCCTGCCAGCCATATTATTTTTCAAAATATTCCAAGAACTGCTTCTATCCCTGTTAATAGTGTTCTTTTTCTTCTCTCTGAAACTCTTAAACTTGCACTCCAATGATTGTTCTTTACACCATTATCACCCAGGCTTTTACTAGAATGGCCTATTCAGCTCTGATTATTATGACATTCAGCTGTTTTTCCAGTCTAAAGGCCCTAACGTCTTTTGTATTCTTCCAAAAATCAACATAGCTCATGTTTCTCCCAGCAACATCTCACTATGTTGGGATCAACTTCTGCATTAGTTACTTCTCACTGCTTTGATGAAATTCTGGGGTTAAAAACCACTGTATGGAGAATTAGTGTGATTTTGCTAATGGTAGTATTAGAATCCACAGAGGCAATAGGTAGTGGGAGTGGGCGGTTGCAAGATCACTGTTTCGACCACACACACATAGCAGAGCGAAAACTGAAAGTGAAGACAAGAATATGAACCCCCAAAGTCTGCCCCCATACTTTTCCAGGATTTACACGCTTCCTAAAGGCTCCATAAGCTCCTCCAAAAGCCATCAATAGTGGAAAAGATGTTAAAAGACACTAACATTTGGTGGACATTTCTCATTTAGGTGTGCCACACTAGCATATATATCAAAGTGAAGAATGCTACTAGACAATATTATTTTTCCTTTGTCATTTCCTGAACTATTTCTTACAGAAACTTTCTCAAATGTTTGCATCACCTATCACTGGTCGTAGGGAGCCTCCAGGCACCGCTGCAATAAGGTGTCACACCACAGGATCCACATAGGACAAAGTGGCCCCATCACGATAGTGCTCATGGGTGCTTCACCCTAATGGGTCAGTTTCAGTTTTATGTTTCAGCACCAGTTACAGGGGATATACCACCATTAATCCTCACTGTTCTTTTATTCTTTCAGCCTCTGTTTCCATGCCCATGACATAGTGTGACTTTTTCTGGGTAGACGTGCAAGAAACATCTATTCTCTCCAGAGAAGACACTAGTGATTGACCAAAATGATTCTACCAAATCCCAAATTGGGAAACCAATGAGCTTATCAGTGCTGCTAGTATATAGAGAAGTATATTTGAGATGTCACTTACAGGAGCACGGATGAGTGAAAGGCAGCTTAGTAACTAAGAGTTGCACTGCTACACGGGTGATAACCAGTAAAGTACAGAGAGGGTTCTTGGTACTGTTTGGTGAGAAACTTTGCTACTTAGAAATACTCTTTTCTCCAGCCCTTCTCCCTGCTCCTGAGGAGCAGGTTTTGTGAATCTTGCATGTTTCAGGAACTTGCTGCACCTTGTGAACTTGAAAACTGTTTACATCTGAGTATTTTAAGACTAGTTTTTACTTCCTGAGGTTTCCTGTATGGAATGCTTCAAATCCGAGGAAACTGTTGGATAGCACATATGGCATTTGTGTTACTACATGAAATACAAGTTGAAAATTATATATTGATTAAAACAACATTAAATAGTAAACACTGAGTCTCTGCTGTCCCATACCCACATTTATATAGTTCTTAAAGGACTCCTAAAAATAAAATAAAATAAACCCCAAACCCATACCATCACCTTTCAGAAATTTCAGGATTGTATGGTGAAAACTCAGTCTTTCTCCTTCCATTTAACCTTTCTCCGCTCTGTTGGAGCATATGTAGCACTGTGGTATGAGAACTTGATTTTTATTATTATTATTATTTCCATTGTAGAATTTATTCTAAGGGTCTGAGACATGTTTTACAGATCTCTATCAACTGATCCTTTTATAGCTTAATACAAACATCACCTGACTAAGTTATGATTGTCCAATAAGTGAATAAAACTGAGAACTTATATAATATTTATAATATTCTATATCTATTCAAAAAGCAATGGAAATGAAAAAAATAATGATGGTTAAAATAAACCTAACATTTGCCACAGGTAACAGTAAGTAAAATTTTATTTATCTTTCCATTGATTTTGTATTATTTTACATCCTCAGCAATATTTTTAATTATATTTTATAATATTTATGGAAAGGAAATGAGCATCATATACTTAAACATATACATAAATAATGAGTTTGTTATTTATTAACCACTATCTCTTGAAGTATTTTAAATGGCTGTTAATGATGTAGACATATATACAGTATCTTTCAGGCAAATGTTCTAAATTCCTTTATTTTCCAAACTGATTCACGTAATCTCTTTTACTGTAAATTATCAAGTATGCCATTTGTGAAATTTTGTGATATTTTTTATTATAATAGGAATACATGTTCTTCTTTTGTGTTCTAAAAATACAAGACCTTTCTGTAACTATTGAAGAAATCAGATTCCTTTTGGCCTTTAAACTGCTTATGTGCTATATTGGGTGGACTTATGAACTATATTGGGTGTTTTTTTTTAACTTTTATTCATCTCCTTTTCCTTCCAACGGCAGTTTCTCTCTCCTCTCTTCATCCTTCTCAGTTTTTTCCCCTTACCTCACCTCTCCCTAGACCAGCTCTCCTCTGTTTCTCAAGAAAGAAAGAAAAAAAAAGAAAGAAAGAAAGAGAGAAAGAAAGAAGCTGAAAGAATAAAAAAGTACTTAGCCTAACATGATACAATAGGACTAGGCACAAGCCTTCATATCATGGCCAGACATGAGAACTCAGCGGTAGGAAAGTTTCCCAAGCACAAGCAACAGTTTCAGAGACATCCCCCACTCTCATTGCTGGAAGTCTCACAAAAACACTAAGCTACATAACTATAAGGTATATGTGGAGGACCTAGTTCAGACAGGGGTTGTGTTTGTCACTCAGTCTCTGTGAGCCCTCTGAGCCCTGATTAGTTGATTCTGTAGGCTTGTTCTCCTGGTGTCTAGATTCCTCTGGCTCCTATAATCCTGTCTTCTTCTCTTCTGCGGGGTTCCCCTGACTCTGCCCAGTGTTTGGCTGTCAATCTCTGCATCTGCCTATTGGGTAGCATCAAAGATATTGGGTGATCTTACATTTTTTCTTTGATAAATCTAATAATTTATCTCTTTAATAATAAAGTGGTGGTGTGTCATCACTTTAATATTTGGTCAATTTTCTTTTAAAATATTTTGTTTGAGATTTAGTTTATTTTCACAATTGCAAACAAACAATATTTATTTTCTCTTGTAATACTCATATGAGATGGGAATTTTATTTAAGCATATCATAAGATATATCACAAATTACCTAAAAGTTTTGGCTTACAAGAAAGGGTATTTATTATTTTGTTACAATTATTAAAAGTAGAAACATATGGTAACAAGTGGAAGAAAGACAGTAAATTGAGAATACCTATCCTCATCTGGAGACTTGAGTGGAGTGTGGGGTGTGTTTCTAAGAGACTCCCTCATGTGTCTCTTTCCAGGGAGACATTGCTCTACCAGTGCAGTCATTGGAATTTTTCTTTCTCCTTTTATACATGAACATCTCCATGATGTTTATTGAATATCTTTATGTCATAGCAACCAGTTATTCAAAAGCAAGTTGCTAGGCAATAACTTAATACAATGTCCCTTTCATTTATAGATTATAATTTATAAAACATTGACGCTAAACCTATGATAAAGTTTAAATAAGCAACAACATATTGTTATGACTTATTTGATATTCATGGAACCCAATCAATGACTAATAGGAGGTTAAGGTGTAGAGTCTGAATGCATGAATGAGATCGGACTTATGTCATTGATTAAACAAAATGGATATTATGAAATTTCACCATGTGCTTACAACAGCATGACCTCTTCCCAAAGCAACCTTATAGTCATCCAATTAGTAAATTTTTTTGTTACTTCCTCTTAGCTCTCTGGAAAGTTGTTTTGACATATTTTTCCACTTTGCTGCTGTTCCATACAAGAGGACTGTTACTGTGAGTGTTCTTTCCTGTCAGACTAATTTCTCTGAGCACTAGCTCTTCAATGTTTGTGTTATAGTACCTTTAAGAACTTTAGGTTCCTTGCTTAAATGGTTGTATTTGTATAACAAAATAATTGTAGAATGTAACAAAACCACGTTTATCAGTCAGTAGTCAATGTTCGTTTGCATTTTAACTTTTCCTTAATTTGAGAAGTAGATTTTTATTTTGCATTATTTTTAACACCAATTTCAAGTTTCTGATGAAAGCCTATATCAGAAAGAGCGCATTAATGCTTGTTAATGGTAATTCTTCTTAATTCTAGTTTTATATTTAACATATTGATAGACCAGCAAACAATTTCTCACGGTATCTGGATGGCTAAATTCATTCAGAGCACAACCAGCGATGTGCTAGTGTTCCATGTTTTTCATACCTCCTATCTGGACATGCAGGTTTGATGTTTCTTTCAATGGCCATGTGTATGTTTACATATACATGTGTATGTGTATTCAGAGTTGCATACATATATTCTCATAGGGAGAGAAAGGGAGAGGGAGAAACAAAGACTTGCAACTTTCATTTGTTTTATCCTTTTGACATCTTTCTTTGTGCTTACTGTTTGTGTAATTGTAAGACGTATTTATTCTTGTCTTTTCCTTTATGTATTTATTTTTTATTTTTTTAGCTTTATGTATTTTTAAATATGTACTTTATTATGTGTATATATGTGGAGTATATGCATGTTGTTGCTTTGGGAACTGAACTCAAGTCCTCTGCAAGAGCAATGTGCTCTTAATCATTGAACTGTCTTTTAAGCCCCAGTGCCCCATATTGTAAATGGGTTCTTTGTCATTTGACATCTGAATTGCAATTATTTTTATATATTTTGCATATCACTTTCCTATCAAATATAATTTGCTAATTATTTTTTCTATTATGTGAATTGCATGTAACCTTTAATTTGTGTGTGGGTTTGTGTCTGTGGTTATGTATGCCTGTTCATGTGTATTTGTGTTGAACTGTACATATATGCGTTATAGACTGAGCTGTCTCTTAGGACTTTTCTACCACCCTTTCATTCTTTCTTTAGATTTACTTATTTTATGTACATGAGTTTTTTCCCCTCCATGTTTGCATGCATATGATGTGTATGTATTTAATTCACACAGAGGTCAGAGGAGAACATTAATTCCTTAAAACTGGAATCAGATGGTTGGGAACTACAATTGGGTGCTGGCAACTGAACCCAAGTCTTTTGTAATAGGAACCAGTGTTTTAGCCACCGAGCTACATTTTTCCAGTGTCCTCTTTATTTTTTTCTGACAATGCTCTGTGATGATCCAAAAATTTATAATTCAACCACGGTTTAATTTATTTATTTTTACATTGTGATTGTGATTACAGGGTCACAGCTAAGAAATTTTCATCTAATTCAATGGTTCTTCTTATGCTTTCAGTCTTTTCTATTTTCTTGATTAAATGTGTCATCTGTTTTATAAATGAAGATAGTTATGCATGAATACTTTAAGAAAACAGTAAT
This sequence comes from Rhombomys opimus, assembly GCA_010120015.1. Taxonomy (NCBI): domain Eukaryota; kingdom Metazoa; phylum Chordata; class Mammalia; order Rodentia; family Muridae; genus Rhombomys; species Rhombomys opimus. Next base: position 1,323,891 of record REGO01000185.1, on the reverse strand, counting down.
ATCTCCTATGACTAATATTTGATATTTTCACTTTTTTGTATTTTTGTGATTACAATTTAATCACAACTCTCATTTCCATTTCCCCCCTCAAAACACTAAATATGCCACCCCCACTTTTCTTCAAATTTATTGCCTGCTTTTTCACTGATTGCTATTGAATGCATATGTTTTTATGTATTTCTAAATATAACCTTTTCAGTACATAAGATGTTACTTGTATCTACGTTTTAAAGGCTGTTTATATGTTATAATGTTTAATTTGTACATTTAGAGCTATGAATTAACTGGATTCAAATATGTATATTTGTTTTTTTCAAAATTTTTTCCTTTTATGTTATTTTTATTTATTATAATTATTCACTTTGTATCTCAGCTGTAGCCCCTACTCTCTTCCCTTTCCAATCCTACCCTCCTTCCCTCTTCTCTTCCCATGAACCTCTCCAAATCCCCTGATAGGGGAGGACCTCCTCCCCTTCCATCTGACCCTAGCCTATCAGGGCTCATCAGGACTGGATGCTATGACTTCCTCTGTGGCCTGGTATGGCTGTTCCCCTCTGAGGGAGAGGTGATGAAAGAGCTAGCCACTGAGTTCATGTCAGGGATAGTTCCTTTTCTCATTACTAGGGTAACTCACTTGGAGACTGAGCTGCCATGGGCTACATCTGTGCAAGGGTTCAAAGTTATCTCCATGCATGGTCCTTGGTGGGAGTATCAGTCTCAGAAAAGAGTTCTCAGCTCCTTGTGGAGTTCCTGTCCCCTCCAAGTCTTTCTGTCTTTCTCTTCTTTCATAAGATTCTCTTCACCTTGCCCAAAATTTGGCTATGCGTCTCAGCATCTGCTTCGATACCCTGCTGGGCAGAGCTTTTCAGAGGCCCTGTGTGGTAGGCCTTCTGTCCTGTTCCCTGTTTTCTCCATCTTCTGGATGTCTATCCTGTTTGCCTTTCTGAATAAGGATTATTCAGGTATACAACAAGGACAATTGCTCAGCTTTATTTATAATAGCCAGAATCTGGAAACAACCCAGATGTCCCTCAACCGAGGAAAGTATACATAAATTGTGGTACATTTACACAATGGAATACTACTACTCAGCAATTAAAAACAAGGAAATCATGAAATTTGCAGGTAAATGGTGGGATCTAGAAAAGATCATCCTGAGTGAGGTATCCCAGAAGCAGAAAGACACACATGATATATACTCACTTACAAGTTGATATTAGACCTATAAGATAGGATAAACATACTAAAATCTGTACACCTAAAGAAGCTAATCATATATGTATATTTGATTATATGTATGTGTGTGTGTGTGTGTAAGAATTCAAGTTCATGTTCCTGCCATGTGATACTAGACATTTCTGAAAAACGGGTAATGCTATGTGGTCATTTCTGTGCTTTCATAGTAGTGTGTAGTCATTTCTGTGCTTCGATCTATGCTCCACAGTCTTCTGTCTTTATACTCATGTCAGTGACCCACAGCGCTAACGAACAATTTCAGCCCCTTTAGTTTTCCTCCTACTTTTTAGAGGTTGTTTTGGCCACTTGGGGATCCCTATAACTCTTCATGAACCTAAACAGTGGCTATTACATTTCTATATAAAACTTCACTTATAGGTTTGTTCACTTATATAGGTTTGTTAAATGTTACCTTACACCTTCAGATCAATTTGAGAATATTAAATTTTACCAATAATTGTTTTTATTTTACCAATTGTCTTTACTCATGAATATATCATATTGTACATTTATTTACTTTAAATCTTTTCAACAATGTTTTATTGTGCTAAATATACTGTCTTACATGCTTTTAACAAAATTATTGGTAATAGTTTCATATTGGTATACTATTATGAACTAATTTTTACTAACCTTTATATGTACTCTGGTAAGAAAAAGTATTTCTTTCTAACTATGTGCTTATTTATTCGAATAGCTAAATCCATAATGTTTAATTTGTTATAATGCATTTTAAGTGTAAATTTAATGATCAAATCATCCTTAAGTTGGCATGTGGGAGCCTATTTTAATATTATTTTTCAAGATTAAATAGTTTGAAACATGATACCTCATGCTTGAATTGTATTTTTCCTGTCATAGTCCCAGAATTACCTTTCCACACAATACTCCAAGACATTTAATAGAGAATTTTAACAGGAAGCTAATTATGCAATAAATGGGACTTTCTTTGGATGGCTAGCTTCCTAGTAATGACACAGATACTTTTTATAGCTATTTTTTATTTTTATATTAATTACAGTTTATTCATTTTGTGTCTAAGCTGTAGCCCCCTCCATCATCCCCTTCCAATCCTACCCTCCCTCCCTCATCTCCTTTCATGCCTCTCCCCCAGTCCACTGATAGGGGAGGTTGTCCTTGGTCAGAGATTATCATTGTTCCCAACTAGCTTGTATTTTAAATTAAACCTTTTTATTAATCTACTTTCTGCCATGTGGCCTGTTATCTCTCAATCTTCGTTCCTGCATTTATTGCACTTATTTTTTCCACCATGTTTGTCTGGCACCTCTTTCTATGCCTGATTCTTTCCCAGAGTTCCAGTCTCTGCCAGAAGTCCTGCCTTTCTCTCCTGACTTTGAAATTGGTTGTAAAGATCTTTATTAAACCAATCAGAAAGTGTTGGAGGGAGTGTTTGCAAAATACAATTCAACCAAATAATAACAATTTCAAAATTTGTCCAGTACTTACCTCTTTGCTTGTATATCAATCAACATTTAAATGTACAAAGACAACCTTCACACAATGTACAAAAAAAAATCACCCTAACACTACAACCTAATTAAAATGAACATATGACAGGAGTCTCCTGAGCGCATCTGAAAGACTCTAACTAGCAGTGTTTTCAAAGCAAAGACTCATGACCAAACCTTTGGCAGAGTACAGGGAATCAAAAGAAAGAAGGGGAGTTAGTCTGATGGGGAAAGGATAGGAGCTCCACAAGGACCAAATATATCTGGGCACAGGGTCTTTTCTGAGACTGACATTCAACCAAGGACCATGTATGGATATAACCTAGAACCTCTGCTCAGATGTAGCCTGTGGTAGCTCAGTAACCAATTGGTTTCCCAAAGTGAGGGGAACAAGGACTATTTCTAACAGGAACTCAATGAAGATACCTGATAAAACAGGATCAGATGAATGGGGGGGAGGTCCCCCCCTATCCGTGGACTTGGAAAGGGGCACAGTGGTGATGAGAGAGGGAGGGAGGGGCTGGCAGGGAATGAGGGTTCGGGACACAGCTGGGATACAGAGTTAATAAAATGTAACTGATAAAAATAAAATAAAATAAAATATATTTCACAAGGGATCATCTTATAATTTTTGTTCATTTCCCCAAATAAAATTGTAAAATCTGATGACTCACCCATTTTTTTTCTCTCTCATCTAGTTCCTCCAGTCATCCGGGTGTATCCAGAGAGTCAGGCCAGAGAACCTGGAGTAACTGCCAGCCTTAGATGCCACGCAGAGGGCATTCCAGACCCTCAGCTTGGCTGGCTCAAGAATGGGATTGACATTACACCGAAGCTCTCCAAACAGCTCACACTCCAAGGTGCTTGGTCCTTACATTATTTTCATTAAGTGGGTGTGCAAATCTTTTATAGTAAAATTTTGAAAAATATTTCAGTATACAGCAAATGTAAAACAATGAGGTATTGCATCAACTGTTGAGAGTATTAAAATATGGCTGCATCTAAGACAAAACTGATACAATTCTTTAATATGTTTATTGTAAGTAATAATCTTATCACAGAGATTAATATAGGATGGCATTATTTTGGTGATAAATAAATTATGTAAATATATACCTCTTTTGATTAATTGTCCTGCAATTGTTTATTTCTTCTCTGTGACATCTTGAGTATGCGATTGAGGTACCACATCTAAGAATGTCTGTAGAACTATAGCTAACATAGTGTTTAAAATTTGTCTTTAATTTGTTTTTTATCCTGAAAAGTTTTTGTTATTGCTGCTTTTTAATTTCTTTATTAAATTAATAGGTAGTTTTCCTGAGTAGAATAGTCTGGGTCGTTAGTTGTGGCCTTTCAAAACTTAAAACACATCTTTCTAGCTTCTTCTTCCTTTAAAAGTGAATGCACTGCATTCATTATTCATTCATCTATTTGTTCTTGTTTCCTTCAAGCAGTGTCATATCTTAACACCCTCTTTACACAGTTACAATCTTTCTTTGGAGTTCTTGTCTTCGAGTATTTCCAGCTTGCTCCTGCTGGGGGATGCTACCACAGGATTGTGACTCTGGGAGGCAGCGTGTTGTCCTATGTGCTCAGTTGCTTCATTTCTGCACCGTTCACCTAGGGAGCTGGTAGAGTAGAGGGTTACACCACCAGAGTGTGGTGGTCTATGGACTGCTCATCCGTCCACAGTCCAGATACAAGGGGTTTAGGAAAACTGAAAATGTAAGCCGGAAGTTCAGGACTCAGTGCTGCTTAATCAGAAGTTTGGGCTCAGTGGCCTAGGTCTGGGGACGCCTTACCTGCTCCTATCAAGAAGTAGCCTGTGGCATTTATGTATTTATTCTTGCTGCTTACATTTCACTGCCTTTAGCCTGGCACAAAAGGCTAGTCAAATTAATAGAAATAGAATGAAGATTAAAATATTCTCTCACCAAGATTTGAAATTTTATTCATACTTAAAATAATTATATTTAGTGTAATAGTCAAGTAAGTTTTTGGTGAAATTTCATAGAA
>REGO01000185.1:1273379-1301940 GCA_010120015.1 Rhombomys opimus | reverse complement strand
CCCCCCCCCCCACCAGGAGACACCAGCAGTCTTTTTGCAGAAGTTTCTCTCCAGGCTGCTGGCTGATGGAGGTTATTTGCTCTAGCTGTGTCTTTGTCTTCTCTCTTAAACATCTTTGACCCTCTTCCTTTGTGCTCTGTCCCAGTAATGACAACTGCTGGAGGGTCACTGCTGCCATTGCTTATTTTCACCCCTTTCTGGCGTCAAGAATAGAAGCAGCAGCTGGTGATGTTCTCCTGTTAGTTCAGATGCTGTTGTTTGGGAGCGTGGTTGGCAAAGGAGGGATGCCACGAGAACTATAGAACAGGGCAGAGTGTCCCTTTCACCATTTTTCAACATCCACTCTCTAGTGAAACAAGTTGAAATAGTCAAGGAACTTAGTCGAAGCATTCATTTTTCAAAGCGAAGACAAAACATAATTTAAACTCAGCTTCTAAATTGTTGGTCTAAATCTGTGGGAAAACAGTATCTTCCTTTTACTGAGTCTTAGATATCAGTGTTTCCTATGCTTAGAAGGTCACCTCTAAAATTCATGTGAATTTGATTATTAATGCATGCAGATTGAGCGTGACCTGGCCTTGGGCATCTTGTATTAAACTTCCATGACTGACCTTGACTTGGGCTGGCTTTTCCTGTATGGTTTTCAAGAAGGTTTTCTATAGATTAACCCAATAGAGCGGTTTGTGAAGCCCAACAGCAGGTGTTGCTCTCTTTGATATTAGCTCGAAAATAACCAAGTATATTCTGTATACTTATGGCTCAGAGAGAAAAGCCCTACCCAATTTGTACTAGTGACAGAACCCAGGATTTGTGCATGTTTGTGAGACTTCTGCCACCAAGCTGCATTGCCAAGCTGTTCCCTGTCTTCGGATTTTAGAGACATGTAGCACTGAATAGCTACGGTTGCTCTTAGAAGACTCTAAAGCCCCTTGTCCTGCATCTGCCTTCACTATCCACACAATCCATATAATTCTATTTAAATGTTTCCATGTGTTATAAATGGAAGCTAAGATCTTGTGCATTTTATTAAATTCCTTTGCTCAGGAGCCTATCCACAGCTATTGCAGTAAAACATATTTTTCTTTCAAGTTCCTTGATATTTCAGTCATAAGCAAAACACCTTTGTCTTTAAAATTTTTTCCACGTAGACAATTTTGCTTAAAATATCTATGTACCTATGCTTATGGAAATGTTTTTATTGGTATCCATACACATTTACACATGCATTGTGTGTGTTCCAAGCACTGTTGTAAGTACTTTCAAATTTTATCTTATTATTGCTCATAAAGCAAAAGCTAGCTTATTTATTTCTCACAGTCCATGCAGTATATTTTCTTCAAAAATATACTTTAGGATGAACTTTAGGATGAAGTTCATCAAGGTTACTTCAAAATCAGCCTTTTTAAAAAATAAGACATGCTTTTGTCCGTACAAGCATGGGTCACTCAGTGTGATACCAAATGCATTTTAGTTATTATCATATATCCAAATGATTCCAGAACGCACCTTTCTAACCTACTTCAGAGACTGTCCTGTTTATGTTTTGTTGACCTTATATTCCTTCACTCTCTCCTGTTTTATAAATGTAATGTTAAGTCAGTTTTACAAATTTATAGATTGTTTTTGCCAGAGTGGCAAAATATTTGTCTATTTAATTCATTTGATTTAAAATTACAATTTGTTACTTCCCATACAAAATTTTTTAATAATCCTTATTTATCTAGATAACTCATTTAAATGATGTCAATTCTCTTTAAAGAATATTGTTTGACATTGTGTTTTTATATAACTATACCTGTATATAAAGTTATGTTACTATTTAACTATATTAAACATACACTTATGGTTACGTTAAGTAGTGTGGAGCTCGAAATACATGTTCAGTAATAAATAATGTTATGAATAATGGTCTTTTACCAAATTATTTACTATATGCAACAGTTTTTCAAGAAACAATTTATTATTCAGCAGACATAATTAATATTCAACTGATCCTCTGTTTCTCTAACAGTTCTATCTCTTTACTGATAAAAGTAGAGATGTCTATATTATTGGATAACAATATACTCTTTGCCATGCACTAGATTTTACTTATTTTCATTAGTTTAATCTTCTTGATTTTTTTCTGTGATACATATGTCTTTATAATGTCTTCTAAACATCTGTTTATATGCCAAGTACTGAAGATATCTTATAAGCATTTTATTTGCTCCTCTGATTAGATTACCACTGTGATGTATTTTCTAGATATAGAAGAACAAATGATACACAGTCAGCCTGCATGACACCATTTCTCCTGGTTTATTGATAGTCAATCACAAATACATATGTATTAATGTTGCTATTCACTGCGTGTCATAAAGCAATCATTTGAGTGATGAAAGCTCATCCATACTTTCTGACAGTGGTGAAGCCAGAATTTCCATATCTAGGGGATTTGGGGTGTTAGCAGTCTGGATTTGTGGGTGTTACTTAAAAAGCACTCATAAATTTTGTTTTCTTATACTGAAAACATGTGAGGTCTAAGATGACTTACTTACTTACTTACTTGATTACCTAATGTCTTCTATCTTTCTGTGTCCAAGCTTGGAGTCACTTGTGACACAGATTCAGGGAAGATCTCAGTTGGGTAGGTTGGAAGTAGGAGAGTGATTTTAGAGATAGTCTATAAGATCATCTGACCTTTGCGTGATAGCTTCAGATAGTTTATTCCAGAGGAAGCTGTGCCAGAATGGGAGAACACTTGAATGGCCCTGAGTGGAGGGGTAGAGAAGAAGTGAGACCTCTTGCATCATCCAGCATCAAGATGCAGCCTTAGCATGAACCTGTTTAGAAGCTGATTCCCCAGCCCATTTCAGTCCTCCAGGAAAGGTGACTCAGGGAAGGATTGTCCAGAACACCCTACTTTTCTGATGCCACATAGTGTGTTGATAAGCTGCTGGCTTGGAACCACTCGTCCCCATTGGTGACTTGCAAATATTAAGAGGCTGCTGCCCAGGAGCTCCCATCCATACTTATTCTACACAGTACATTTTCTAAACCAGTAGGTTAGGCATTTTTTTGAAACGGTGTTATAGCCTTCATATTTTGTATGATTACTTGTTATTTATCTTGCGGTATTCAGTTCTTCTACAAAGACACAGCTCTCATCTCATCTGGGATCTATTCACATTCATGTAAATGCCCATCGTAGACTTGCTCTGTTTGAATAAATTACTTCTTACTTTAAATCTTCTGTGAACTCTGTGGCATTATGCAGTAGTCAATGATGTACTCATATCAGTACTCAGTATCTGAAAGCCAACACTACACAGTCAGTGATTTAAAGCCTCTTGTGGATGCCTCCCTTGGCTTGCATAGATTTTTTTCCATAATCCAGGTATGCCTCACAATACCATCTTCTATAAAATCTTAAGGTGTCTGTTCTCTTGACTCTCTGTTTACTGGAATAGTTTTTTTATATCTATTACAACCCCCCCCAACCCAATAATTGGATTAGTCTATCTCATCACTTTAAACCTGGGCTACCATTTCCTGCCCAGGTTACGCTCATCTCCCAGTAGACACGCTAGATGCTGCAGCCTAGTCTGTTTCTATAAGACACAGGTTTGGAGTCTAACAACAGGGAAATTGCCTTCATTCAGGATGAAAAGAAAATTAGTTTCCTTAAAATGTATCTTTTAATCAGGCATGTGAAAGGCAGTGAACTTGACAGAGCTAATATAATTTCTAGGCTAAAAATATATCATTTCATTTCCCATATGTACATTCAGAGAAATTTCATGTCCTATAATGCTAACGTTTAGATATGTTAAATTTTGTCTTAGGCTTGTCTTTTTACATCTGCTTGGTAATGTAAACGTTAAGTCATTTTCTTAAATCTAGAAGGAGAGCAGACAATGAGACATGTAGCTTAAATGTTATGCTCACACAAATGCACTTTATCAAAACTGTCTTTGAGCCATTAAAAACTGTAAGCTCTCAGACTAGGAGAAATGTAAGGAATAGAAGTGCTTAGGTAAAACCCAGAAGGTTTAAGCAGGCACAGACAAGAGAAACAGCCCTTCTGCACTGTGTTACAGTGTCATGTCATTAACTGTCTTTCTATTGCTGCTTTTATAATAATCCAACTCTGCAAATGTACTTCCTCACAGAGCATACAAATATGACACCCACGACTTTCAAGAGAATCACAGCCTCCTAATACATAGAGTAAGGCAAATCAGTAATAAAAAAAAAATCAGTGCCTGGTATCTGTCCTATTGATCTGCATTTTCAATAGAAGATGTTAATTATCTTCTGAGGTAATCTTATATTCAAGATATTTAATAACTAATTGTTAAACTGAGGTCTATAATTTTAAAAAGCGTATTGTCCAAGGGATTAGAACCAAGAACTGTAATGTCGTATTACAGAGTAAGTTGTTGTTCATAAGAATATGGAAGTACAAGTTATTATATCTATACTCTCATTTCCAGATAAGGTAGCTGTAGGTAACATACTAGAACTACATTAAAATGAAACAAACACAACATTCATAAAAATATGCTAGCTGAAGAACTCTGGTAGAAAATTCAGAGAAACATAATGTTGAGTGTAAGAGTTTGTGTTATAAAGAGTACATCATGGTAGTCCATATGTGCTGAAATGGTGACTCAGAAATTAAAAAACAAAACAAAAAAAACACCAAAAACAAAACAAAAACCCCCATCTATTCCCGGCGCCCACATCAGGTAGAGCACAACCATTTGTACCTCCAGCTCTAATGCTTCTGGTGGCCCCTCTTCTCCTTCAGACATACTTGTCTTTAAATGTCACGTTCACTGCCTTCCACATACCTGATTAAAGAATACGTTTAAGGAAAACGAATTTTTTTTATCCTGACTGTAGGCAATTCCTCAGTTTCTGGTGTTGTGCATAACACACATGCATATGTAATTCAAATGTCTTTATGACTGATAGAAGTTTGTAGAGCTCCACTATTTTGTGCTATCTGCTAATCCCTGAAAATATATTTAGATTAATAAATGATAAAAATCAAAATACACACAGGCAGACACATTTAAAACGTTAAAATTTAAAACAGTTTTACAAAGAATTTGGAGTACATATTTTCTGTGTTTGCATGTGTATATACCTAGGTTGTACACATGTACATATGGCTAAATAAAGTCATTGTAGTACATAAGTGTCCTATAAAATTAAAAATAAATCAATTAGTAATGCCACAATTATAGCGTTAATGACTTGGTCATATAATTATGGCACTTGCTCATATTATCTGGAAACATTTTCAAATAACTGACTTTCAAGCTTATTTATGTAATATAATTTATATTTAAGTATTTAAATATACCAAGTTTTATTTACACTTGTTTGCACGAAGTCACATATTAGTAATCACATACTTGACACAACTCAATGAGGAATTCCACCAAGAGTTACTGGTTCTTCTCAGAGCATATAGGACGAAACAGTTCCGCAGAGAAGAGCATACCAATCCGTTATCTAACAATGACAGCCATCTCTAACTTGCCATATACACAAGGAGCATTATATAGACTGAGAAGGTTATATTAAGGAATATACATGTACAAAAATATGTGCATGTGTGTGGCAATTAATGAAAAAGAAGCCATGAATTTGAAAGGGAGCAAGAACAGGAATATGAAAGTGATTGGAGAGAAAAAAGAGAATGGAAGAATGAGATAATTATATCTTAAAAAATAAAATTTTAAAAAGCTTTAAAAATAGCCACCCTATTTAGAGGAACATATTTTAAAGGAATTAGCTAAGTTGACAGGCAGATACCACATCAAACATACACACGCACTAGGTATGTAACGCATAAATCTTTTATGACTGGCAGAAGTTTGAAAATCCACATCACATTGTGCTGACTTCTAATCCCTGCAACATAGTTAGATTGATAGATGAGAAAAATTAAAAAAAAAAAAAAGGTACTTTTTAAGGGGTAGAAATCCATATACTGTAACGGAATAATACGGAACATATGACAAGCAGGCTGGGTTTGCTAATGCAAATGAATAAGCATGTTGCAAATTTTTATTTCTATATCACAAACTCATGAATGGATCAAAATTCTTCTCTAATCATGAATATTTCATAAAACATTGAAAAATAATGGAAAGATGCGAAAGGGAAGAATCTTGGTTATTTGATCAAAGCAACCAGAGTCAAAGTGGCTTTTTATACACATTATGGCCATCAGCTATAGGGTGTGATGCTAAGTGACCACCTTGCTAGGGCTCTGCACCTCTAATCCTCATAATGTGCACTTTGAAATTCGGCAATATCTGAATATTTTCTTTTTTTTCTTTATTTTTATCAGTTACATTTTATTAATTCTGTATCCCAGCCGTGCCCCGAACCCTCATTCCCTCCCAGTCCCTCCCTCCCTCCCTCCCTCATCACCACTGTGCCCCTTTCCAAGTCCACAGATAGGGGGGGACCTCCCCCCATTCATCTGATCCTGTTTTATCAGGTATCTTCATTGAGTTCCTCTTAGAAATAGTCCTTGTTCTCCTCACTTTGGGAAACCAATTGGTTACTGAGCTACCACAGGCTACATCTGAGCGGAGGTTCTAGGTTATATCCATACATGGTCTTTGGTTGAATGTCAGTTTCAGAAAAGACCCTGTGCCCAGATATATTTGGTCTTTGTGGAGCTCCTATCCTTTCCCCATCAGACTAACTCCCCTTCTTTCTTATGATTCCCTGAACTCTGCCAAAGGTTTGGTCATGAGTCTTTGCTTTGAAAACACTGCTAGTTAGAGGCTTTCAGATGCGCTCAGTAGACTCCTGTCATGCGTTCAATGCACATCCCATCTGTCTTTCTAAACGAGGATTGATCATCTTACCCCATGTCCGCTCTCTTGATTATCTTTTTTAGGTGTATAGATTTCATTATGCTTATCATATCTTATAGGTCTATATAAGTCAGTATATACCGTGTTTGTCTTTCTCCTTCTGGGATATTTCACTCAGAATGATGTTTTCTAGATCCCACCATTTGCCTGCAAATTTCATGATTTCCTCCTTTTTGATTGCTGAGTAGTATTCCATTGTGTAGAAATACCATAATTTCTGTACCCATTCTTCCGTTGATGGACATCTGGGTTGTTTCCAGGTTCTGGCTAAGGATATTAAAAGCAGCAAGGGAAAAAGGTCAAGTAACATATGAAGGTAGACCTATCAGAATCACACCAGACTTCTCATCAGAAACTATGAAAGCCAGAAGGGCCTGGGCAAGTATCATGGAGACTCTAAGAGATCACAAATGTCAACCCAGATTACTATACCCTGCAAAGCTTTCAATCAACATAGATGGAGAAAACAAAATATTCCATGACAAAACTAAATTTACGCAATATCTACACAGCAAACCAACCCTACAGAAGATACTAGAAGGAAAACTCCAATCCAACAAAAACAAATTCACCCAAGAAAACAGGGCATACAGATAATATTTTCTATTTGTATCATATATGGAGTCCCACTCTTGAAAACAAGCAGGTTAATATTAAGAAAATAGGATATTTGTGGTTGTGAGCCTTTAGCAGCTGGAACCATGAGTGCAGGGAATCTTATGGAAGAAATGGGAGATAGAAAGACCTGGAGGGGACAGGAGCTGCACAAGGAGATCAAGAAGTCAAAAACAAACAAACAAAACAACAACAACAAAAACTGGGCATGGGGTCCTTCAGAGACAGACACTCCAACCAAGGACCATGCATATTAAGGACCTAGACACCCCTACTCAGATGTAGTTCATGGAAGCTTAGTCTCCAAGTGGGTTTCCTAGTAAGAGGAACTGGGGCTGTCTCTGACATGAACTGAGTGGCAGGCTCATTGATCACCTTCTGCTTAGGGGTGTGGTGTGCAACCTCGCTGTGCCATAGAGGAAGATGATTCAGCCAATCCTGAAGAGACCTGATAGGCTTGAGAAGGAGCATGGGGGGGGAAGAAGGAGGGAGGGTAAGACTGGGAAAAGACCAGGGTGGGGGGCAGTGAGAGTAGGAAGAGCTAACACTGGGATACAAAGTGAATAAGTTGTAATAAATAATAAATAAATACAAAGGAAAGAAGAATAGGATTTGATGCACTCCTTTTTTTTTTTTTTAGCAGCAAATCATTAATATACTTTGGTGTTCGTGTGTAAAAAGCATCTTACAGTGTCCTCTAGTTGTTCCAAGGGAATATGAATTTACCATTCTTTATTTTGTATATTTCTACTTTATTATCCTGTTGGACAAACTTGATGTGTACTTATTAAGTGTTGTGACTTAGCATAGCTCCCATTTCTTTTAGAAGGTATTTCTTAGCTAAATAAGGTAGCTCATACTTGTAATAACAGCATACAAGTATCCAAGGAAGGCAGACTGCTAAGAATTTGTGGCCTGCGTGGGCTACCTGATCAGTTTCAGGCCAGTCAGGGCTACAGCATGAGATCCTGGTTCAATGAAACAAGCAAGCAAGCAAACAAAAAACAGGTATAGTTTTGGGTTGATACACATAGATTTGACTTAAGAAAAATGAAAGTGTCAAAACACACCGGGAATAACTAGATGTGTTAGAAATTTCTGTTACTTAATCATTTTTTAATGTATAGTGTTTCTTCACAAAAATAAACAGACTGTTAACTTATAATTTCAAAAAAGATGAATAGCGTTTTCCAGTACTTCCGTCATATTTTAATTATTTGTTGATTTACTCTCTATTTATTATTAAATAAACATATTTTGACAAATAACTAACTTTTCCTGATTTGTTTTTCTCTTCTCTCTTTTTTTCTTTTTTTGGCATGCTGCAGTAGCTAACATATTATGGAGAGAAGAAGGTACTAAATTCAATTATATTTTTAAATTGTTGTGACTTCTTTCTTTGACTTTTATTGTATTTTTGAACATCATTCATTTCAATATTGGGCTTATTTTTACTTTGATTCAATATTTTATTTGATTGCACAAAAATTTTCTAGTATATACCTAGCACTACTAAAAAATATCATTGGATGAGACATCAAAATAGCTCAGGAGGTAAAGCCTCCTGAAACCAAATTTGATGACCTGAAATTGTTCCCTGGGGCACACGTGGTGAAAAGAGAGAATCAGCTTCTGTAGAGTGTTCTCTTGCCTCGTCCTGATGCTGTGACACACACACACAAACACATGCACACACACAAGCACACAAACACATGTGTGCACATACACCCCCATACATACACTCACACAACCCCTTCCTACATTAAATTTAAAACATAGTAATTATTAAATCATGTCTCTGTGACTCATTAATAATAATCAGAATCTTTTCTTATAATACTTTTAAGTGGTTTTAAAAGTTTAAAAGTAGGTCAAGATGTAAAAGCAATTGCAATTACTGTACTTTTCATAGAAAACCTTGGTTAAGTCAGAATAAGAGCCATTATACAACTGTCTTATAAAATGATTATTTTATATGAAAATGAGTTACTAGGTTGAATGATAATTCACATAAGAGTCTCATTCCAAAGCACAGGGCAACCACTTTGTATAGTCCTCATATTTATCTCTGGAAAAGTGTAACTGATACTAATGGTTAGGGATGCTCCTGGCTTTTTAACAGTGGTCAGCAGTGGATAAATGACACCGGATAAACACAGTGAAACTGAGGACCACAGTTTCTACCGCCCTCTTCACTTAGTCACAAAGACTAGAGAAAATGGCCTTTTCATTTCTGTTGCCAACGAGAAGACATTCTGGCTTTCTCCCTTAGGCTCTTCAAACATTATTCATGATCTCTTTCACTAAGGGTTTGTTGAAGCAGTTCTAGTGTGCCATGCCTCCCTTTTATTCAATGTGAATATTTTATCTTCATATGTAAATTAGCTCAATGATGCTGAAATCAGCACTGACATGTCTTTTACTGTTTATCCCATATTTCCTCTTAAAAGCAAATAAATATTGATCTGGACATGAAAAAATTTATTTCAACTTTTCATTGCGATGGAGAGCACAATATCTACAGAGCAGGAGATCAGCGACCACAGATCTGGTTCTAGTAGTTGACTGTTGGAAAAATGAATTGTTAATGAAATTGAATGAACTGCTCTATCTCTTAGCTGAGCCAGCTACTGCTCACAGTACTTCTCACATGCTGGGCCCTCCTTCCTATCTGTGGTATGGGAATCAACTTAAAGTACATGAAAAAAAAAATCCATATGTTTTAACTTTTACAAATGTCATTGTTATTAACTTATAATAACAATGTACAATTACAATGTAATATTAATATCATAATCATTTACCAACTGACTTATCTCAGATAGCTATTGAACGCAACTCTAACGTAAATAATTCTGCCCGATGCACTAGTGAGGTAGTCTGCTCTTCTGTATTACTCTTGCCTCTAAGACACGTGACACCTTAACTTCCAAAAGCCTTTGAAGTAAACAGGAAATAATACACAATACATATGTTCTGTTATGCTTGAAACTCAGGGCTTTATGTGTAAGCAAGACTTGCCATGTATAACCATAATATAAAACTATTATTTTTATCTACTAATATGATCTCAGTGTCTGAAAAGAGTTTGTGCTGCAAAATCATGATATAAATAATATAAGAATATAAAAATTATTCTAGTCAAGTTGGGAAATATTCACATACATTTTTAGCTAAATATATTGAGAGCATTTCATATTTTTTTCATACATACATGCAAATATGTATCTAAAGACACTGAAAAATGGAAAGATGGTATTAATCAATGAAATGTTTCATAAATATTTTAACGCAGTGATAAACATTTGATTGACAATAATAATAGATTTTAAGTTTTTATTTTCCATGTTATAATTTATAAGGTCATTTGACAATTTAATCCAGAAAATAATTTAATCCAATTTATAAGATCATTTGACAATTTAATCCAGAAATAGTATCACCACAAATTTCTTTCCCTATTAGCATCCAACATCCATAAATGACTCAAATCATATTGGAACAAAATGTATCATGTATGTGCTGTTTATAATTAACAGCAGAGTTAATAGGATACAAAATCACTCTATCAGTGTCCTGTCCCCAGGGCTAGAAATGAGTAAACACTGAAGCCATATGTCCTTCAGGACTCTAATACTGTAATAGATGTTCAGTATCGGTTAGAAATACTTTCAGCTTACAAGAGTGCATAGAACTCATTCTATGATTGCTATAACTTCTCTACACAAAGTAAACAATACAGAGGAACTAAGGTGATAATAAACTCTTTTCTAGAGTCATTAGACACCACTAGATTAACACTTGATTTGGGAAAAGGCATGATGCATGTGTTAGCAATCTCCACCAATGTCTGAGAAGTGGAGAAGAAAAAAATAGCCATTGGAACCAGCAGGGCAGAAGCTTTCACTGAACATGGCAGTGTTTTTAAGGTGCTGTAGCAGTAGGCACTCACTAAAATGTGGTATAATTGAAAACTAAGTGATGGATTATCTTCTAATCTGAGAATCAGTACCACTTCACCGTTACAGCAGTATGTACTGTTTACACATGTTGTGTCTAATATGCATTTACACATCATCACTCGAATAAAAGCTGAGGACATAGCGGTTAACTTGTCTAAGTTACCCATGCGGCCAGAGGTAGCTTTCCCTTAAAGCAGGTACTTAGTGTAGGCATGTCCCTAGATTCAGTCCTAGACCCAAAAGCTAAAAGAAGCCAAAATCTTGTCCAAAGAACATATAAACTTTACAATTTCTAAAGTAATTAACAGACTTAGCTTGTTCTACATTTTCAGATATTTTTTAAGATGGGCTTAATAGCAGGTACCATCTTACTTACCTGTTTATGAACTGAGTTGTGACGATGCAGATGACATCACATTCTTGTAGCTTTGAGGAAAAACAGAGTTTTTGTAGAAGAAAGAGCTAGAAAGTATGAATGACATTTTACTCCACAGTGAACATGAACGGAAAGCTCTTCGTACATTCTGAAAGGCCAAATTATGAGAAATACTCCATTAAAAAGTCAAATTAAAATTTTAGTGGGATCATGAATTCTGGGGAAAGAAGTTCTAAAACTGGATATCATCGGTAAGAAAGAAGTTTACCACAGAATGAGAAACCAAAATAAGTTCAAGAAAAAATGAATACAGTGACAAACTGTCTTCTCACTTGCATTGCCCATCCTGAGGAGAGATAGTATCGTGAAATTCTCAACTGTTTCTTTAAATATTCCTGTGCACCAATCAATCTGTTCCCATAGATCTTGGTTACTACTGATACATGTGTGGTCCAGATGTAATGTCTAAATATAATATGGGCAGTGATCTCACAATTATTGCTCTTTGCCAGAAATTGTGAGCATTTTCATAATAGTTTCATAATCATCCAGGGATTGTTTTTCTACTGGAAAAAAAATTTTAAAAAATGACCAAGACAGCATAAAACTCTGATGGTGATACTTATTTCACCTGTGACTGGCATCCTGAGATATGTTTTTGATTTATAAAATTACTGGTGTGGATTAATATTTTAAAGGTAAGAAACAGACTAAAATGTGTGATTTCGATAAATTAGATGTTTTAAAGGGCCATTCATTTCAAAAACTGTAACTATCCAGTAACTCAGGGTAGGACCACACTGCCTCTGTTATGCAAGTAACAGGGCTAAAAAACTCTAATGAAAGTATCTAGAGAGGTGAAGGATGGACATACTTCAAGAAAATTAACAGATATGCTGGATAGTAACTAAGTTGTCAGTTCCAGTTGTGTTCCAATTCATGATGTGAGTCAAGAAAAGCAACTCAAGGAAGAAGGTTACTCATTCACAACTGAGAGGAGCATATACCAAATACAGAGGAGCCTGCATAGCTCAGAAAGACATCACAGCAAGACTCTCTTATGTTTGATTGTAAATTTCAATGGCAATATGCAGGAACTGATAATAATAAATTGATAGGTATTAAACAGTAACATAAATCAATGCAGTTAGTGTTTACATGCAGGCTTGACTGATACAAATACAATTTTTTTGGCACTAAAAGCAGTCTACTTTTCAAGCCTTGTTATGTGTATATGAAATTTATATCCTGCAGTGCACAGATATACAAATAGCTTAAAGCTGACAAAGATTGAATTATTTCTTGTGATTTTTTTTGTCATGAATGTGACTGGTACATAGGTCTTGTCCCCTCTGCTGCTTTTCAGGAACATTCTTTCTCTCTCTGTCTTGACAGGGCTTCTCTGTGTAGCCTTGACGGTCTTGGACTTGCTTTGTAGACCAGGCTGGCTCGAACTTATATAGACCCTCCTGCTTTTGCCTCCCTGGGTGCTGAGATTATAGGCGTGCACCACTGTGCCTAGCTGGAAGATTCTCTCTAAATGTGGTATTCCCTGGAACTAAAATTAACAGATCACTGTTGAAATAATCACGTCATTTCAATCCATATGAGTTATCATATGAAGTAAGTTCATGTGTTATAAGAAAAATTATGAACATGTTATGTATAAATACCAAAGGAATCAAAGTTAATCTTTGAACATGTATTTTTCCGAATAATGACAATAGCCGTTCATTAATATGTGGGGTCCATACTACATGTATGTACTTTCTGAGAACAAATAAGAATTTGATTCTGCATGGGAGACCTACACAGGTGTGTACACCTTCAAAAAGTGTGCATAAGGCATGGAAGACCCAGGAAAGAGTGACCTCTTCAGGGCAAGTGTTACTTAGGATCTGCTAACATTTAGGGATCAGGGCTTAGACTTCAGCCAACCTCACAGTGGTACCCTCTCAAACTCCTGTGGCTCGTGGGGTGGATTTTAAAATGAGAGGGATTTTACATGTGGTGCACTCAAATCTACAATAGACAAAAGTTAAAATAATTGTTTTAAAAATTTAACAGACTTAATTAGTTTACTGCAGTTTGAAGAAACAGATTTTCGATGTTGTTAACTTAAAACTTATATTTAAGACCTTTGTGTAGGATGTTTGACAGTATATTCTCCAAAATCTTGAACTTTTGGTCTTTTTGTTGTTGTTTCTAAAAATATTAATACCCAGTGACCTTCAAATGAGTGAAATTTCTTTCTTTCTGGGAAACTATGATAATACCACAGTGGATTTTCTTCTTCATTAGTTACTTTTATCACTTAAATAATACCCATAATAACTAAAGAAGGAATTTTTAAAATAATCTCTGTGTCAAGGGACTCTTAATTCCATTATCCTTATTTGAAGAAAAATTAACATGCACTGATTTACAAAAAGGGATCCACTTCACTGCAGATCAGGAAGACCAACAAAATGTCTTTTTGTGTCTCATACAAGGGAGGTATCTGAAGTTTGTTTTTCTAGTATTGTACAACTTCTTAAATGTATGCCTGCCAGGAAGATGGCAGGGTCTGAGTTTTTACTATAAAGAGTCTTTGATAATTCTATGTTGAACTTTTGAAATTTGTTTTATTCCTAAGGTCTGGGAATTGGAAACATGTTCTATGTTTTTTATGAAGATGGAATCAAAGTAATACAACCCACAGAATGTGAATTTCAGAGGCACATTAAGCCCAGTGAAAAGCTTCTTGGATTTCAGGCAAGTATCTGAAAAGTTTCTATAAAGATTAATGAAGAAAACTTTGTAAAGTAAAATTGTAGTTTGGAAAAAAAAATGAATCCTATGACTATGAAAAAATTTGTGACAAAAAATTCTAACTCCAAACCCTTCCTTCCCTTTTTGTATATACATATATGTGTGTATTTATATGTATCTCTTATGTTTGAATTTTCTGTGTCTCCTCCATAAAATTATATAACCTTGGAGCAGAGACTGTATTCATTAGATGGACTGCCCCCTATTGTAGACTTACCAGATATGGACTCTGTGAATGAATGAAATCAGATTTTTCTTTAAAAAAATATTCTAACTCCATAATGTTGTCTATGAGATCATGAAGGTTTTATATAAGAGAAGGAAAAGAAGAACACATTAACAATTTTAAAACTTGTTTGTGTTAAATGAATTTGATAGACATGAAAGTTCAACAGTGAGCACAAGATTCAATAACCCTTGGGTTTCTCAATTTAAAATATCTGCAGTTTCTGAGAGTGGAATTTAACAAAGTTAAAAAAAAAGATCATAAATAATTTTTGGAATGAATGCATTTTAGAATGTGTAACACTAAAATTATTTTACCTATTTTCTTTACACAAATTTATATATATATATATATATATATACTAAATATATATATATATACTAAATATATATATATATACTAAATACTTAGAATGTGTTATTTTAAATATAATAAACACTATAATAAACATGCTTTACCAATACACACATTTAAAGTTGACAAGGAAATGGCATGTGACTAAAGAAGACATTTAATATCATGGTTTAGAACTTTATTTTATTTTATTTTTGTTAACTCTAAATTTTCTATTTCCTTCTTTCATTTTTTTATTAATTCAATTCATATCTCACTCATAGGCCCCTCCTATTTCTCCTACCATGCCCATCCTCCCTCCCACATCCTCTCTCCCTTATTCCTCAGAATAGAGGAGACCTCTACCCAGACACCCCAGCTCATCTAGTCACATGAGGACTGAGTTCTACTTCCTCCCCTGTGGTCTGGTAGGGAAGTCCCATCAAGGGAAAGTGACCAAAAAGCAGGCAACAAAGTCTATGTCAGAGATATGGCCCACTCCCTTAACTAGTGGGCCACATGAAGCCCAAGATACCCATCAGACTTATCTTGTTTTGGTCCACACAGTGTGGTATGTCTATCCTGTACTGTATGAATAAAATCTGCTTATATATTAGTATATACCCATGTGTCTTTCTGGGTTTGTGATACCTCATTCAGGGTGATCTTTTCTAGTTCCATCCACTTGTCTTCAAATTTCATGATTTCCTTGTTTTCAATTGCTAAGTAGAATTCCATTGTTTGATGTATCACAGAATTTTATCTGACATTGAAGAAAAGCTAATACCAATAATCCTCAAACCATTCTGCAAAATAGAAACAGAAGGAACATTGCCAAACTCATTCTACGAAGCCACAGTCACCCTGATAACTAAACCACACAAAGACTCAACACAGAAAGAAAATCTCCCTTATGAAGATTGATGCAAAAATACTCAGTAAGATACTTGAAAACTGAATTCAAGAACACATCCAACACATCATTTACAATGACCAACTAGGCTTCATCCCAGGCATGCAGGAATGGTTCAACATATGAAAATCCATCATTGTAATCCACCATATAAAAAAGCTGAAAGAAAAAAAGCACATGATCATCTCACTAGACACAGAAAATGCCTTTGACAAAATCCAATACCCCATCATAATAAAAGTCTTGGAGAGATCTGGGATACAAGGCCCATGCCTAAATATAATAAAGGCAATATACAGAACTGTATTTTAAATCTTCATCAGCCCATCAGAGGCCAGTGGTGCTGCTGTATATGGGTAGATGAAGAAAGCAATTCACAGCTGAAAGCAATGCCCTAGAATGAGAAGCAAACATAACCGGAGAACATAAAATATTATATTAGATAATTATTTCTTACATGAATTAACTTTTTCTATGTTTCAAAATAGAAAATATAGTTATGCCAGTATGTTCATATGTTGTGATACTATCCTTCACAGCTTCAGGTTTCCAATTATCAAGTAATTTCATGCAAAGATAGCTGAGTATTACGTGCAATGACAATGTTTCATTAGGGAACCTGTCTCTTTGTGTCTGTTGCTTTCTCTTTCTGTATCGCTCTGTCTCCCTCTTCCTTTTTCTTTCTCCCCCTCTCCTTTCCTCTCTTCCTTCTCTCTTTGTCTTTCTACACATAAATTTATGTTAAGAATTATTGATTCTTAGCTAAGGGCTAAGATATTAAATCCAGTGTCACTGACAGTAGAACATGTAGGTGAAAGAAGATCAGTAAGTTTAACAATGCTATGGGTCGGTCTATCAGGCTAGAAACTCAAATCGTTGAGAATATGGAATCTTGAGTATGGAATTACTGCAGATAGACAACTCAATCTAGATTTCAATGTTACAGTTTTGAGATAGAATTTTATCCGTGTTGAGACACATGAGTTTTGGCACATACTCACAAGTCTAGATGGTAAACATTTTCACCATATCTAATTCATATGTTTGGATACCACAGTTTAGTCGGGTGGATGTGGGTAGCAGCTTTTGCTTCTTCTTCTTCTTCTTCTTCTTCTTCTTCTTCTTCTTCTTCTTCTTCTTCTTCTTCCTCCTCCTCCTCCTCCTCCTCCTCCTCCTCCTCCTCCTCCTCCTCTTCTTCTTCTTCTTCTTCTTCTTCTTCTTCTTCTTCGTCTTAGTACATGACGACAAGGGGCATATTCACGATGATCTCAAACTCTGCTGCATGTAAACATAGCCAAGAGTACTAGGAAAACTATTTAACCAAAACCTGTTTACATGAAACCATGGCTAGTCATTCTCTGACTTTAAAGAGGGATGCAGCTTATGTCTTCCCTATTTTAACATTAGTTCCTGTTTTGTAATTTCACCAGAACTGGTTTTCTTTTGTAGTTTATCAGGAATAGTTTACCACTACAGTTTTAGGGGATATATATAATCTCAAGTGCCTATTAATTTATGGTGAGAAAGTCTGAGGTAATGTTTGGATGTTTTAACACATTCTTTCTTTGGAGTAGAGAAATTAAACCTATCTTATCTGATTGTAGAGGATAATTTTCTTTCATATAAGAAATGTGAGAGCCATTTTTTGGAATCCCCTTTTCTCATGAATAAAAAATAAACATCAATATGATATTTTTCAAAGTCATTTTCAACATTAAGATAATAACAGTTCAGTTCTCACACAGGACATGGATGGGTGAAGAGAACATAAGGACTGATACACTTCAAATCCTCCATCAAATCCTTCAAAAGGTGCTGTTTGCTTGCTCTAAAAAATTCAATTTTGGTGCAATGTCAGCTTGCATTAGGTTTCAGACTGTGGGAGTGTGTTGGCAAGGATTCCTTCAGTGAGCTGTGCTATTCTTTCATCTCCTTGTTTGATTTTTGTCTTTTGTTTTGTATCTCTGATAGGCAGGACTCCTGCTATATTTATACTAGCTGTACACACAATTCCATCTTGTCAGGGAGGGTATGATTTTCAAGGACATATATTTCTCTCCCAGCCTTCTTGATTCAAAATGAAATAAGTTTAGGAAAATATTTAAACTCTTTTCAGATAACTAAATTTACTCTGTCAGAATTTAAGAACTGTTACTCTCCTTTACCACCTATGTGGACCTTAAGGTTTTGGCCAACTCCAGTGCTTACAGAAGTAGTTTTCTTCATATCCAGCTGCCAATCTGAACAGAAGGTAGAATATTACTCTGATGGGCTGCTTTCAAGACAATGGCCGTGTCCTGTCCTGCTTCAATACTGTAGAGCATGGCCCAAAGATTCTAGTTCTGCATTCAATGCAAATTTAATGTGTTCTGAGAAGCAAAACTGAACTTCTGCAGTACACTGGAAAATGGATCTCTAAAATTCCTGAATTTTAACTTTTGAACTTCCTTATTTGAAAGCATGTTCCCTTGCAAAATTTCACAGGAATAGTGTACGTAGGAGTAGGAGATTCCTAGTGAGCACATTACCGGGACGATGAAAGATTGACCCAGTTTCCACAGGGCTCTCACCAACAACTAGTGACAATTCCAGTTTCCTTTTTTTTTTTTTTTTTCCGTCCTTATTTGAAAGCATGTTCCCTTGCAAAATTTCACAGGAATAGTGTACGTAGGAGTAGGAGATTCCTAGTGAGCACATTACCGGGACGATGAAAGATTGACCCAGTTTCCACAGGGCTCTCACCAACAACTAGTGACAATTCCAGTTTCCTTTTTTTTTTTTTTTTTTTCCGCTGCTAATCTGATTACTACTTTTCAATCTGTGCTACCCCAAACATTTGTTTAATCAGTATCCCTCTTCTGTGGTGTGGACAGTGTTTTTCCAGGTCTACCAGTGAGCAGCCCTCTGCACTCTGGAAACACTCACCTGCACATTGTTGTCCGTGTGGGTCAGTGCTCAGGATGGGCTTTCATTTGCAGAACTGTGGAGTGAGGAGAGTTTAATCCTTTTTCCCTTTGCTTGCACAGTGACAGCCTGCAAAGAACTCCTAGGGAGAGCAATATAAACACCTAAATAGTCTTTCAGGGCTTACTCAATAAATTTCAAAAGAAATACATTGTTGAGGTGCTAGATGTAAAGAGATCTTGTGATGTTTTTTAAATTTCATGCTGCTGAACCATTCTTGCTCTGTTTCATTTGGACATCTGCTTGCAAGCTTGCACTACAGTGAACTTTAGAGGAGGGTCTTTTAGATATGTAGCTATATAAATATGTCCTGATGGAAATGCGCAGCTCCATTGTGACTTGGGTCTCTCAAGATTATAGAAGACATCATAGTAATACCCCTTTAAATGCGCTGTTGATAACAACAGCCAAGTTATTTAAATACCTGTGAGCAGAATAATTAGTGTTGTCAAATCACTTCATTTTCTACTCGGTGAGTGTTAAGGGTAGAGGTGTCACATGATCAAAAGCAGTACTGTTGCACATGTGTGTGTCTCCTCTGTGCAGTCCTACGTTACACCTTAAATTAAACCCTTTGTTGTCCTTGGCAGAAAACATGTTTTGAAATATCACATATCATTTTTTATGTTCGTTTGTTTTGACAAGTAATCATTTAAGCAAGCATTTTTAAAATGTACTAAAAATTGTATCAGATTACACAATTATCTGAATTATTCTGGAAAGGGGGGAAACATATTTCAGCAAATTAACAGTTTTAATTTTATTTTATTAAATTAGTAAATTTATAGATACCACAAAACTTTTCAATATTGAAAATTAAATTTCTTTAGTCAACCAACCACCTTTTCAGTTTTATCCTAAGAATTAAAATGATTGAACAGCAAAGGCACAGGCTCTAAGATCAACAATCAATAAATGGGACCTTATGAAACTGAAAAGCTTCTGTAAAGCAAAGGACACTGTCATCAAAACAAAACAACAACATACCGACTGAGAAAGAATCTTCACCAACCCTATATCTGACAGAGGGCTAACATGCAGAATATATAAAGAACTCAAGAAGTTAAACCTCAGCAAACCAAGTAATCCAATTAAAAATGGGGTACAGAGCTAAACAAGGAATTCTAAATAGAGGGATATTGAATGGCAGACAAACACCTAAAGAAATGTTCAACATCCTTAGTCATCAGGGAAATGCAAATTAAAACAACCCTGAAATTTCACCTTATACCCATTAGAATGGCTAAGATCATAAACTCAAGTGATAACACATGCTGGAGAGAATGTAGAGAAAGGGGAACCCTCCTCCATTGCTGATGGAACGTAAACTTGTACAACCATTTTGGAAATCAATCTGGCGCTTTCTCAGAAAATTGGGAATAGTGCTACCTCAAGATCTAGTTATATCACTCCTAGACATATATCCAAAATATGCTCAACAGTACAACACAGACATTTTCTCAGCCATGTTTATAACAAATCTGCTTGTAAAAGCCAGAATCTGGAAACAACTTAGGTGATCTTCAACTGAGGAATGGATACAGAAATCGTGATACATTTACTCAATGGAATACTACTCAGCTATTAAAATCAAGGAAATCATGAAATTTCAGGCAAATGGTGGGAATCAGAAGAGATCATCCTGAGTGAGGTAGCCCAAAGGCAGAAAGGCACACATGGTATGTATTCACTCATAAGTGAAATAAAATAGGCTAAACATAATAAAATATATAGTCTTAAAGGAGCTAAACAAGAAGACCTTAGGGAAGATGCTCAATCCTCATTCAGAAAGGCAAACCAGTTAGACATCCAGAGCAGAAGACAGGGAATATGACAGGACCCTACCACACAGAGCCTCTGAAAAACTCTACTAAGTAGAAGCTGAGACTAATAGCCAAATTTTGGGCAGAGTGCATGGAAATTTCTGAAAGAATGGGGAGATAGAAAGACCTGGAGAGGACAGGAGCTCCACAGAGCCAAAAACCATGAGCCTAGCGGAGCCTGCAGAGACCAATACTCCAACCAAGGACCATGCATGAAAAGGACATAGACCCCCTGTTCAGATGAAGCCCATAGGCCTCTCAGTATACAAGCAGGCTTCCTAGTAAGGGGAGCAGGGGCTGTCTCTGACATGAGCACAGTAGCCATCACTTTATCACCAGCCCCTAGGGGTAAAGGGAGCAGTCTTGCCTGGCCACAGAGGAAGACAATGCAGGTAGTCTTGATGAGACCTGATAGGCTAGGGTCAGATGGAAGGGGAAGAGGTCCTCCCCTATCAGTGAACTAGGGAGGTGGCATAGGGGAGAAAGATGGAGGGTGTGTGGGATAGGAAAAAGACAAGGGAGGAGGTCACCGCCAGGACACAAATTTAATAAATTGTAATAAATAATAATAATAATAAATCTTTCAAAAATAAAAAGAATTCAAACGACAATGAGTAAAATCGAAAAATCACTAATCTTGCCTAAAGAAGCCAATAATGTATTGCCCAGAAGAATTCAGTTTTTGCTTGTTGATTCATTTATTTTTAAAATTTTGTAAGCAGTTACCATAGATTTGTCAACATGCTAATACCGCGGTCAATATTTCCTAGAACTTGCTAGGTTATGGTGCAACTGTGCTATCACCTACACTGTTCATGTATTTATAAAGTTTAGAAAAGAAAATAGTTTCAGTGGATACTGTTCTTATACGTAAATTCATGTGTACAAAGCAGCATATTATATAGCAGTTATAGACACATAAAATTCTGTTTCTGACTTATTTGTTCAAAATTACTTCCCAGTGAATTATTCAAAATGGTGACAGGCAGGGGTTTCCAGATAAAATATCAAGGAGCTTTCAGGTGAACCCAAAAGTTATTTTATATGAATTTATTTTAAAAATGTATATAACATACAATTGTATGTATTTTTCAGCACAATACGATTTCATTTTGTGGTAACAAGCAGTCCAAATTCTATTAGCATTTTGAAATTGGCTATAGTCACTATGCTTTTCAACAGAAAACCAGAATGTCTTACGACTCTTTAATTTGAACTAGGTCCATACTGATCGGTTTCTTCTCTTCTAACTCCTCATGTTCATCAGCCTCTACCACACCCATCTGTTTCTCCAGGGATATCACATCAGCTTGTATGTTTGTTTCCACATCAGAGAAATTTGTAGCAGTTGATCTGTGTCTGGATTTGAACTATCTCACTAACCATAACAGCATAAAGTTCAATCTATTTTCTTAAAACGTAGCAGTTTCACAGGATTTTTAGAGCTAAATAATATTCTGTTGCATGCTGTACCCCATTTCCGTAAGCATTTATTGTGCTCTCACATAAACTTCTCTAGTATTGAACTCAATATTACCACTCACGCACATCTGAAGAACTTCATTTAATTGTTAATCCATAGATTTTTATTAAGAACCTCCATTGTATCAAATTGTGTGTTAATTATGTCTTGAAGAAAAAAAAAGATGATACTCCTCAGTTATAAATAACACACATGTGTAAGCATACCAGTGGCTCTTAGAGATATCAGAATAATGAAGCATAGCGAGGAAAATAACCCTGATGAATTTCCCCTGAGCTAATATCTTTTTCCAATCAGGAAAATACGCCATCATGAAGCTGTGCAAGAGTAAATAGCAAGAAAAATTGGCAAGGGGCCATGCAAACAGTGCTCTTTTTTAAGTCTCATCTCATTGCTGTGCAGAATATGGCAGGCAGTTGGTGGCACCATGAACAACACAACTCAGGTGCTGGAATTGTGGCTGCATTTCCACAGGAACCATGCTGACCCCTGAACACCTCTAAATGTTAGACTCAAATGCAAGAGGTTTCAATTTAAAGCATAGTACGAAAAATGTGACCTTTATGATAGGAACACAGGAAAATTATAAGACTGTGTCAAAAATCCTTTCACATACAACCTGGTTTTCATTATTGTTAATTCCATAAGTAATGTTTCATTACAGTTAAATCTATAAGTAATGTTGGGTGCACATATTCATTGATATAATTTTATAAACATAATATTTAAATAGCATTTCCTGGATGACTAAGGACCTTGAGCATTTAAGTGTTTCTCTGCCATTCGATATTCCTCTGATGAGAATTCTCAGTTTAACTCTGAACCCATTTTTTAATTGGATTAATTGGTTTGTTAGTGTTTAACTTCTTGAGTTCTTTATATATTCTGGATATTAGCCCTCTGCCAGATGTAGGGTTGTTGAAGATCTTTTCCCAGCCTATCATTTTGTTCTGTTGACAGTGTCCTTTGCTTTACAGAAGCCTTTCAGTTTTATGAGGTCCCATTTATTGGTTGTTGATTTTTAGAGCCTGAGATGTTGGTGTTCTGTTCAGGAAGTTGTGCCAATGAGTTCAAGGCTCTTCCCCACTTTTTCTCCTAAAAGATTTACTGTGCCTCATTTTATGTTGAGGGGTTTGATCCTAGGCCACAGAGAAACAGAATCCAGATAGTCCTGAAGAGACCTGTTAGGCTAGAGTCAAATAGTAGGGGAAAAAGACCTCCCCTATCAGTGACCTAGGGGAGAGACATAGGGGCAAGAGAGAGATATGGCAGTACTGGGAGGAGAAGATGCTACAACCAGGATACAAACTGAATAAACTGTAATAAATAATAATAATGATAATAAATGAGAAAACAAATATATATTTTAAATAATTTAAAATGTGATTATATCCGACAGATCTTTTACATGTTTTTTCTAATTAATAAAATAAATATATGTGCACATAATCTTTGTATTATCTTTTATACCATAAATCTATACACAGTAAAATTTGTTACTATAATCCCAGCTTGTGAGATGCTGAAGTAGGAAGACAGTTGTATTTCAGGGCTAAGTTAGGAGTCTAGTAGGAGTCCAGCCTAACCAGAGATACCTAGTAAGCTTCCATCTAAAAATACATAAACTCTAATACATAAACTTTGTCTTCTTAAACAATAATCAAGCAATAGGTTTTATGGAATCTTTAAAATTATTTTAAATCATAACCTATGCCTGGGAATGCAGTTGAGTGCTAAGTAGCTTGTGTCACATGTGTCAAGTTCAGGCATCCATCCCTGATTCTGGGGATGAAAAAGGTTAATCAGATGCTGTGTTGCTCCTTCTTAGCATTTTTACATGGAACAAATTTCTGTGTGAGCTGCAAGCAGGTTTAAAAATAGAAATATATGTAATTATGTCTACAGATTTCTAATCTGAGGAGATGAATCTGTTTTAATCAGTAGTAGGTTCATGAAACCACTCACTTTGTCTTCCACTTTTTAGATGTCCAAGCACTTTTTATATGGACAATATCTGAGGATGGAAGAATCCTCATGAGGGGGCCATCTGCCTCTGACACTGTGTGCTGCAGGAGAAAAGTGCAGTTCTCAAGTGGTACTATATGGCCTGAAAAAAATGCCGATCAGTCAACAGACTGACAAGGAACTCAATCCATACTTCCCATAGTGTACAGAAGAGAAGAGTGATATAGATATTCGGTGTATCTAGAAGGAGAATCTTATCTCACCACTAAAATCACCAAATTAGGAACCACTAAAATCACTCAATGATGTGCTAGGAAAGAAGAGCTTAGAGCAGAAGGAGGCCAGATGCTCATACTCAAGGTCATTCAAATTATCTTTTTCTTAAAAGTTTGCTTCTCTTTTCTTTTATTGATTTATAGTGATGAGAAATAATTTGCTTCAAATAAGCTATAACATTCAACGTAAATTAAATCCAAGTAGGAGTCATTAATGTCTGCGATGACTAGAATTTTCCTTCCAATCTATTTCAAATAGAAGATTTCAGATCATATTGATAGAGCCACTGTCAGTTTTTAAAGTGATGCTGCAGTACTAACTGATCAGGTAAATGGATAGCCCAAGCTAGATAGCCCAAGAGAGAGCTGAAGGAAACTCTGAAGTTAAGATCTAGGCTGTGATCAAAAGCTACATAGACAAATAACCAATGGTCTACCTTTTAAAGTCAGAACAGCATACTGCATAGCATATAGCTAGGGATCCATGTTTTACTAATCTCTCTAATGCTAAGAATATCTTGACAGTTAAATGGAGTGCTTAGGCAAACACATATAAATCTAGGATACACACTGTTTTTGACATAAGTAGGCTCTTTGTAGGATGACTGAGGTATGCAAAGCATTTGAAGGGAATATCTATATTCCTGGGTTGACTATTTCTCTTTTCCACTGTGACTTTCATCAACTTTCCACTATTTTAAGCTTTGGGAGCTGTGTATGTTAGGTAGCAACAGATTTTTCACTATTATGTGTTCTTACTAGCCACCTTGCTAAGTTCACTTTGTAAAATGAATTTATTGCTCCTTTAAGATAAAAACTTCATTATGTTGAGAAGCAAAATTAAACTGAGTTTTTAATTGCAAACGTTTGTGCTAGTTCTTAATCAAGTTGATTTAATGTGAAGCTCCTGCTTCCACCCAGTTCCCTTTTACTGACAGCCACCATAATGGCTACATCTCACTAGGGTTTTGGGATTAGTTCAAGGTCAATGCATTTTATCAACTACTTTCTTCTCTTTATATGACAGAACTTGAGACCTTTGGCCTGTAGAGTTACTCTCTCTCACTTCTTCAGACACAAACCTGTACATTACACATGATATTTCTGTCCCTAGAATCCTCAGCCCTGTAAGCCTCGGCCTCAATCCAGAATTTTGATGTCTTGCAAAGGCTGTGAGGGCCAGAATGTTGTATAACATGCTGACTTATTTATAATGTCTATATTTTTTCATTATGTTTTATAAGCATTTAATATTTAACACCCATTATTTATCAAATCAACTATCTCATATATAATTTAGGTTTTTATAAACATTTTTTTTTCATTTAGATACAGTTGAAGCCATTCAGCACTTTTAATTTTTACCCATGCACTAAAAATTAGTTGCTAGAACTTGAACTCAAACTTACCAAAATCCCGATGAGTAAACAAAAAGTCTCTCTTTTACGTTCTGTCAGAGCAGCCTATGACAGAGAAAAAGGTGTCTTGCTGTGCTCTGGATGTGCAACACTGAAAGTCACTCAGAATCTCTTCAATGTGTGCAACCAAATCTCTGCAACCAGTTGTGGGAAATAAAATCAAAGTCTATGGAGACGTTGATTACACTATGTAGAATAGTGTAATTTCATGAAGGTCAATCCACAGAAAATTTCTAAAAATAAGAGGTGAATTACACTGATTGCTAGAACAATGCAAACATGGATTTGTTTAATGCTCACAATGACTCTATCTGAAGGAAAACATTATTATGTGAATTTTACTAAAGAGGTAATCAGGGCTTCTGAAAAGAAGTTCAACGTGACGGTTTTGCCAAGTGCTATACCTGAGCTTACCTTCTCTAGACCTGGTTTCTGATTGCACACAGCCTTGAGCATAATATTAATAGTGACCATAAAATGCATAAATGTATTTTTATTAGGATTAAAGTAAGAATTTCTGTACTGTAGTCTTTGTGTTTTGATATCCTAAAATCAAAATCAAACTGTAAGACAGCATGGCTAGAATGCTGAGTTGGGAGTACACTAGATACTCCCAACTCAGGTAAAAACAACCAATAAGTTGTAGATCCAAGAGTTCTGGCTGACAATGAGGTAAGCTAAGCCTCTAATAGAATGTGACAAATTCATTGCATTCCATTTCTGGTGTATTGCCTGGGTTAGAAGCAAAAATCCCAGTTAGAGAGCAGATGAAAGTATTTTTATCTCAGTTACTTTCTGTTCTGTAGAAAAACAATGTGTAAGCTATCCTTGAAGGCTTATCTATGGCTCAGTGGTAGAGCCCTTACCTAACGTAAGCAAATCCTCAAGTGTTCATTCACAACAACAAAAGAACAAAAACAAAATGTTCTTTGGTACTAAAATTTTTGTGCCTTATTTTGAATATAAGTTTCACTGATTGTGCAAAGCAATTTTAAGAAAACATTACATTTATAAATAACTCACATAGATTGTACACATAATTACACATAGTTTTATATACATACATTTATTTTTTTATTACATTTTTAAAATTATTACAATTTATTCCCAGCTATTGCCCCTACTTTCTTACCTTTCCAATCCTACCCTCCTTCCCTCTTCTCTTCCCATGACCCTCCCCAAATCTCCTGATAGGGGAGGACCTCCTCCCTTTCCATCTGACCCTAGCCTATCAATTCTCATCAGGAGTGGCTGATTGTCTTCTTCTGTGGCCTGGTAAGGCTGCCCCCTCAGAGAAAGAGGATCAAAGAGCCAGCCAATGAGTTCATGTCAGAGACAGTCCCTGTTCCCTTTACTAGGGAACCCACTTGGACACTGAGCTGCTATGGACTATGTCTGAGCAATGGGTCTAGAATATCTAGGTCCTTGGTTGGTATATCATATAACACACATTTCTAAAAGAGCATAAGATATTCATGAAAACATAAAACTAAACATTCTGATGAAATTTTGAAATGATTATAATTTATATTATTTATAAACTGAAATAATTCAACTGTCAAAAATTTACATCCTATGACACAAATTCCCAAGTATAACATGGTGGTACTTAACAGAATAATCCTTGGCCCATTTATTATCTATCACGAATAAGATTTAAGCATGTATTCATGGTTCAAACTTGTGCCTATTATCATATTTACTAAATGTGTCAAAGGCTAATATTTTCATTGCCTATCACAAAATACACTTTTCCCAAACTGTGGGACAAAGATGTAAATGTTGAGGAAGTCTGGTCAAGAAGATCCCTGAGGCATACTGATAGAATGTTCACATGCAGAAGCTGGGAATATAGTGGCCAACTCCATTGAAAAACATACTGAGTAATAAAATGGGTGGTGTGTTTTTAAGAGCTGAGGAAAACAATTATTTCTTTTTCTTATAAATTGTACTTAGAATTATAACTTTTGCTGAAAATAATATAAATTGAGTTACATGTTTTGTGGATGTCTATATAATTAGTGTCCATTTAGAGTTTAATCCAGATGTACAAGCTGGTTTGATCAACTGCCTGCGTGAGCAGCTACATTATCCAGTAGCCTGATGCTTTATTTTAAAGTTTTTCACAATTAAATCATTCTATTAAAATTAGTTAAGCTAAATTAATAATATTAATTTATAAAATGTGTGGACTAGGAGGGAATCATTAGTGACAACTTTAAAGGAAGCATAATGAAACACCGAGTTCCCTTGCAATTAGAAAAAAAGTGGGAAATAACCTTGAACTCATTGGCACAGGAGACAACTTCCTGAACAGAACACCAACAGCACAGGCTCTAGGACCAACAACCAATAAATGGGATCTCATGAAACAGAAAAGCTTCTGTAAAACAAAGGACACTGTCCTCAGAACAAAACGACTGCTTACAGATTGGGAAAGGATCTTCACCAACCCTATATCTGACAGAGGACTAATATCCAGATATTATATAATATATATATATATA